>CAWVNO010000274.1:0-17000 GCA_963930645.1 Salticus scenicus
TTACCAAAACATTGGATAAACTAAAAACTATTAATATTTCTTGAGATAAACACGTTTAAAATATATAAATTTGTAAAAAAAAAAAAAAAAAAAAAAAAAAAAACTTTTATTAATGGTATGCCAATTATCATCTAGGTTATTGTAACAAATTAAACACCTTATTTTGCCTCATTCTCAAGCAATAAATTAAAGCATAACATTTATGATAAATTAGCGTAAAGAAGAACAAAGTGCTTACCTTTTAATGCATAATGTACAATATGTATATGAATATAATGGTCTAAGATTATACTTGTCCCAAACCATGTGGAAAGTGGTACCACGAAGCATATTGAATATATATAACATAATTTAGCATATATGATGAATATATAATAATATGTTAATTTGTATATATCCCTTTACAAATGGTCATCAATTCGACGCCCTTCCCCGGCCAATGCTTAGTCGCAAATATCGCGCCATAAAGAAAAAGTATATATATATATATATATATATATATATATATATACTAGCAGACCCGGCCACGCGTTGCTGTGACTAAGTTATACGTTGAATTATACGGCTGTAAACTATTTAGTACAGTTAAATTATTATTTACGAACAAAGACGAAAACGTTGTAGCCGATGTAAAAACCCACAGGGTTGAGATTTGAAACTTAGGTCAAAATTTGGAAGCGATTGATAAAAATGTTCGTAGTGTTGATATTAAGCACAAATTAATTTTATTGTAGGGTCCTATAAATTTTAATGGAGAAGTGATATATATTATTTCTAATGCTACTTTGGATAAAATTGCTAAAATGACTAATATATAAATTAAATTCTATTAAAATAAAAGTATAAAAGAAACAGATGATTTTAAAATCAATTTTTATGGAGGAGTGAAATATAATATATGCTATAATGGATAATTTTACTATAAAATGACCTCATCATTTTAAATATTTCAAAGAGGGCAACAGCTGTAGTTATAAAAAGGAAAACAATAAGGCTAAACCAGAAAAATAGGTAAATTTGATAAATATTTTAAAACTTTAAAATTGGAAATCTTATGAAATATTGGACATTTAAAGTAAATCAAGGATGGAACACGGGCGCAGAATTCATACCACTATCAATGTAAGAAAATTTTCTACTTCTTAAATCAACGATATTATAGGTAGAGAAATTTCTTAAACGGATTCCGGTATGAATTCTGCGCCCGTGTTCCATCCCTGGTAAATACATGTATCATTTTAAATAGAAAAAGATTTTGGAAAAGTTTAGTGTATTTCAACGAAGTGATGAGAAGTTTTTGAGTATGTTAAAATTTTAATAGTAAATTCAAGTTAATAAAGATGGGAAACATTGAGGATTAAGATAAGAATAATTATAAGATAAAAAAAAAAAAAAAAAAAAACTTTTTATATACCATGTTTTTAAATTTTAATATACTAATAATATACTAATTAAAAGGAAAATGATAAATATTCTATCATAGTTTGAAGTCAAATTTGTTTTCAAATGTCTAAATAAAATATCTGATGTAAGATACTAATATTTTGCAGCGGAATACATTTCATTTCTGTCATCCTTGGCGAAAAAAAAAGAATATCGCCAAATTATCTGGCGAAAATATTTAATTCCTTTCAAAAATCATGGTTATTTTAACAACTTATATTAAAAGAGTAATGAATAATATGAAACAATATTTCGTACAATACATATTACATGTCATACATACGTACAATGAATAATACATATTACATTTCGTACAATGCATACATCTGGCATGTATATTTTCGTGTTACGCTTTTGATCGCCAAATAATAATAATAATAATAAAAAAAGTCAAGGGCGACAGAGTTTAAAAATTTAAAATTAAAATTTTGTCAATTTGACAGCAAAATAATTCAATCTAACACCCGTGATAACTAATACATATCTATACCCAAATATAAGGATTAAAATCGGGAAATAAATTTCCTCGATTTTTAATAATTTCTTACAAAAAATCCAGTGGGCAATTAACATAGGAAATCTTTTTCTTGGCTGCACAGACGGTCAGTGAGTCACACTTCGCTTGCGTATAGAACTCATAGATATAGTATAGCATATATAGAATAGAGTGATCATTGGGGAGAAAAAAGTTATTCCTTTTCATTTGGGAAAAGACGACGTTTTTACCAAAATATGGCCGTCTTTCCCCGAGTGAATACACACGGGAATACATACTAATATTTTAGCAAATAAAATTTATGAATAATTTATTTGCTAAAGGGGAATGGAAGACTCCAGATACAGTTTCAAATTCATATTTCTTTCTTTCTTTTTTTTTTTTTTTTTTTTTTTTTTTTTCAATACCACTTAATGGCTGTTTCCAAAGCTTTTATTTTTTATCTTTTTTCGGCATCAAAAATCTTTCTACGATAACATGGGGATGAGAGATCTATATATATTACTATATCTATGATAGAACTACATTAGCACTTTATCAATGTGTATAAAATCTTTAAATTGATTATGACGTCAATTTTCGTGAGATGCATAATTTAACTTTTTATAATTTTTTAACGTTCACGTTTGATTAAATGTATTTATTTTTATGTCGAAAGAAAATGAACTCGTAATTTTTTTTTTTTTTTTTTTGGCAACAATTAAATTAATGGAACTCACAGATATTTTGGAGCAACTTTAATAAAGGTCTATAATTAACAAATAATTGCAATAAAACAATATTGTGACAATAAATTGAGATAAAAACTATCCTATCTCTCAAGTTGGATCAAACTGCACACAGTGTGCAAAATTTCATCAAAATCAGTTCCTTAGTTTAGGAGTTTACCCCGGACAAACATCGTGACACGTAATTTATATATATATACAGATTAAATTATAAAGTTTTGATCAATGAAGCACAAATAAGTAAAAAACAGGATTAATTTCACTGTATTATCTTCATTATAATATGAATTCAATTTACACTTCAGTCTAAGTAACACGTGGCCGGCTATGCTAACACCAAAAATTTAAAAAGTGGAAATAATTGAATTATACGAAATTTATTAATAGGTTAAAAAGTTGAAGATTCTTTGTGTAGATGGCAGCACCAAATATATTTCAGCTTTCATTTCAACCCAGTCGAAAGGTATCGACATCTGTTAGAATCATTTGGAGTTAACAGATAATTGTGACTGTCAAATAATAACAGACAAATAATTAGCAATAAATTAAAATTGCGACTATAATTTGAGATTTAAACTATCCTATCTCTCAAGTTGGATCGAACTGCACATGGTGTGCGAATTTTATTATAATCGGTTAAGTGGTTTAGGAGTCCATTGAGGACAAAATTGTGACACGAGATTTATATATATTAAGATATATATATAATTATATGAAATATTAAAACTAAATTTGCATAGTCAATGCGCAAGGAAAGGCAGCAAATAGATGATATGTAAACTTAAACATAATGTAAAATGTAATATATTTTGAAAATAAAACATAAAAACAACAATGAAACTAGAGACATAATATTAATTAACCACAAAAACACTGATACCATCATCAGGAAGTCATCTCAATGCAGGGTGGGTAAAAAAAGTAAGACATTTCAAGAGTTATTAGCAAAGATAAAAGTGGCTTGATTATCCTGATCTCACCAAGAAAAAAAAGCTTTAACCTCTAAAGCTTGTAAATTCCAAATGAAAAATATTTAGATGCAAAGAAAAAATTACAGAATAATTAAATATTTATTTTTTTTTGGTAAAATTCAGTATGGCAGATTTTTTAATTGATGAAAATGTAATAAGTTTGGATTGACATTTTTATAGCTGGCGAGTTTCTAATTGATCAGAGATGATTATAGCTAGCAAACTTCCAACTACTGTAAAACTGTACTGCACGTGGTTTTTAATAATGGATATTAAATACCATTTTTTAAATCTAGAGGCTTCAGCAGATTTTATCAAAAAATAAAAATTCGCTAGAGAGGATAATTATAAATATTAAGTATAAGAATCTTTTAATAGGGTTAAAAATATCAGTTTTCTGAGAAATAACATTTCATTTAATTCAAAGGTGAAATTAGTTCTTTTCACTATGATAGTTCCTAGCTACATTTAATTTTATTCATATCATGCAGATAAGGGTTTTATAAAGCAAGATTTAAAAGTGGTTATTTTTAATGTAACCTAATGTTTTCTCATTTAAAAAATTTTCATAAATCATTCACAGGATTACAGAAGAAAAGCAGTTAAGGGATTATACGAATTTTTATACGAATTATTTATATTTATTAAGAGACGAGTATAATATTAAGGGAAAAAAATAAAGACATTCTTAAAAGTTAACTAAATTAATATTTCAAACTTGTCATAAAATAATAAAAGTTCTCTGAATATTTCTCTCAACAATCATTACTTAAACTAATGGAAGTTTAATGCATTTCTATTTCATTTTACATCTTGATTCAATCTGTTAAAATTGACATATTTCAACGCTTTTTTTTCTTTTCGAAAAACTGATGTTGAAAATAAAATGACAATTTTAGTAAATAATTTAATTCTGTTAGTCTGTATTCTTTATAATAATCTTTTTAATAAAAACAAAATACTGTTTCTGAGAGAAAAATGACACAAAGAAAACTAAAATGAATTCTTATTTAAATAATACTTTTAACATCACGTAACGAAGAAAATTTCTTTTATATTCTGTGCATACTAATTCTTTTGAAAGTAAAAGAATTTTCAAACATTTCTATGTATTTTAGCATTTTTGAAAGTTTAAAATTGATATGAATTCCTCTTTCATTTTTCGTATTAATAAGGAGATAAAATAATGGATTCCTGAATGTTTCCTTATTTATATTTTTCAAACAGGCTTAAGATTTTCTGTATATCTTAATATTTTTAGACCGATAATTGGTTGTTGTGGTGTAGTAATCACATATTAAAAAAATAATAAATAAATTACTGAATAACAATTCTTGAGATCGGCGACAGATTAAATATTTCGAATTCGATCACTCATGATCATGCGAAAGTCTTTGTTTAATTTCTAAACTCCACATATGGGTACCACATTTTCTTACAAAAAGCAATTCGTTTAGTTGCATTTATGTCTTTGATTCGCTTCTCAAATGTCAAGATAATGAATCATTTTTGAAGCAAATCATCACACGGGATAAGAAATGAGTTGTTTAAAAATATTAAATGCAAGAGATCGCGGAGTAAGAATGATAAGAACCAGCTCAAAGCACTTCCAAACCCGACATTCATAAAAAAAAGTGATCCTGTTGATTTAAAGGATTTGAGCTTCTGCTGGACAATACGAAGATCAATTTTGAAGTATACGGTCAACAAGTAGACAAACTGAATGATTCTCTCAAAGAAACAAAAAAACAAAAAACAAAAATGCCAGAACTGATCCAAAGAAAAGGTGTAGTGTTTAACCAAGATAATGCGAGACCGAATACAAATTTGGTAACTCCTCAAAAGCTTTTACAGCTTATATGAGATGTACTACTACACACAACCTCTTCTCCAGATCAAGAACCTTCGAATTATTACTTGTTCAAGTCTCAACAAAAGTTTTTAGATGGCAATGGAATCACATTACTGCCAGAAAGATATTACTGCAAAGAATATTGGAACAAAAGGGAGAATATACAGGGTGGTTATAATTAAACTTCCCCTATAAACAGCATCCTACAGCGCAAACGGGTGAATGGAATGCAACGAAATTTGGCATATAGATTATACACGAGATGCGCTCACGGAATTTCGAAAAAAAAAAAAAATTAGTTCCAAAAAGTCCACTAGAGGGCGCCTTTTCCGGAAAAACACTAAATTTAACAAAATAAACGACCAAAACGGAATACAGAAACAATATTAACATTTATTGACGAGATTTTGATCACCTTGTCTTCGAACCACATCAATTAAAGGTAAGGAAAAAAAATAACAGTATGCTGTTTGAGAAAAAAAAAACTGTTTTGCATAAAACTTCCTCTTCTTCGCAAGCATGCAAATCTCGAAATTTTTTTTCCTAGAACTGACAGCTTTTCCCTGTTTTATATTTTATTACTCATAATTCTTGTTCTGGGTTGTCAATATTGTTTCTGTA
Source organism: Salticus scenicus (assembly GCA_963930645.1). NCBI lineage: Eukaryota > Metazoa > Arthropoda > Arachnida > Araneae > Salticidae > Salticus > Salticus scenicus. The sequence goes on from CAWVNO010000274.1 coordinate 6,112, forward strand.
TTCCGTTTTGGTCGTTTATTGTGTTAAATTTAATGCTTTTCCGGAAAAGGAGCCTTCTGGTAGACATTTTGGAACTAAAGTTTTGTTTTTCGAAATTCCGTGAGCGCATCTCGTGTATAGTGTATCTACCAAATTTCGTCGCATTCCGTTCACCCATTTGCGCTGTAGGATGCTGTTTATAGGGGAAGTTTAATTATAACCACCCTGTATAATTCAATAAAATATTTAAACACTATAAGAAATTCGTCTTTCATGTTCACACACATTTAAAAAAAAAAATAGAAATTTCTTTCCAAACAATCTAATATCTTCAAACCAATGATATAAAAAAAATAATGATAAATACTTTTAAAATAAAGAATTGTTTTGTTATATTTTTTTATATATTTGCACGAGAATATTCATGTTTAAAATATGTTTCAAGATGTTTTTATCTTTGCATACCAAGTTGAAAAAAAGGTGTTAAAAATGTAAAAATATAACTATAGTAATAATACATTCTTATGTTTTATTCGGTAAGCATTTTTGCTATATTCTGCGAATGTGCGTTTTTTTTTTTTTTTTTTTTTTTTGTGTGTGTGTGTGTGTGTGTGTGTTTAAACCAGAGCCTGAATAGTTATTTAGTCGAATAGGTGCACTGTTACATAACAGATTTTGATCAGTAGATATTTTTACACTTTTGCACATTATTACATTTTATAAAGTAAACTATGTTTTGGTAAGGGCTTGTTTATTTAATGGCGCATACGTTACATAAAAAAAAAAAAAAAAAAAAAGATAAGTTTTAAGCAATTACGCAAAATTTATTTATTATTTAAGTTCTAGTTTTGTTCATGATTATTTTGTAATTACTCTTCTCTTGTACATTTTAAATTCTTGTTTGTATTTATTATTTATTTCAATAATTTGTAGCTGACCTATTTGCTACAACTTACAAATTTTACAATGAAAAAATACACAAATCCACAAATAACATTTTAGTTTCACAAAGTTTTTTCTTCAAATAAATTTTGAAAATTATGTATAAGCAGTCTTATACTTACACATTTACTTTATATCTGGAACTTTTATATAACGTGTACACCATTTTTGACAATGTTTTAATGTACTTCCAGAAAATATAAATTTATACATGGCATTTTTTTTTAACCAGTTTTTATTATGAGTAGTAAGAATTTTCCATATTATCATTGCTTTTACATATTTTTACACATATTTTATACAATTTGTGTTTCGAAACAGAAATCTTTCCGAAAACTTGTTCATCCTATCAAATTGTTCCATTTAATTTAATTTTATTTAATTATACATACACACACACACACACTTTTTTTTCGTTTGTATATTAACGATAGAGTCTTTAATATATAGTTTTTGAGTTTAGACCATTTGTATTTTATTTTTAATATGTTTCATTTATTTATAAAGTTATGGTTAGGAATAATATTATTGTTTTTATTCATCACATTCATCAAATGTAATTTCATAGGCATACTAATATTGCGAATTCTTCTAATTGCATGTAGAATGAGCTTGCTTTCATTGAAATGTAAATCCATATACTGTAATACATTTCAAATATATCTAAATATTTGCGAGTACTGCTGTTATTTTACAGACATAATTTCATAGATTTTTACAAACGTGTATCACTTCAATACAAATGTATTTGAAGAATTTTTGCGTATGCTTACTCATTTAATGTGTTTATATATCTGCAGATTTTGTATTTTTAATGTATTAATTTTGCGATAATACTCATATACTTATCATTATTATTTTTTTAATTATTCTCGTTTCGACATTGCAATTTATGATAATGATCATCAAAGATCATGATTTCACATATATCTTTTCAATATTAATAATAATAATAATAATAATAATAATAATAATAATAAAATCACAATTTGATTTTTGGATTGGTAAAGGGGTTTTCAGTACAAGCGTTATATTTTGTAATATTTATATATTTTGGCAAAACTTTCTTCGTTATTCACACATTTACGTAAAAAAAAAGAAAAAAAAAAAAAAAGTTTGCGTAAATATTTCATGCTTACACATTAAACAAATAGCATAAAAATTGCCTTAACATTTAATTTAAGTAAATTATTGGTCAATCACAGATTTGCATGATCGATTTGCCTCATCCAGTAATTTAGATCAATATTTTGCAGAGATTATTCACACTTGCCACTTAAAATCTAACGCTCATTGGCTTCATATTGAAACCAAGCATTTGACATTATTTAACATGTTTTATGCAAATTTTTTCTATATTTTTTTCTTCTTTAAATCAACTTTTAAACTTTTGTTCCTTCTCAGTTCGGTAAATAGCTGCACTACTCCGAAATTTAACAAAAATATTTAAGAGTTAAAAAAATACAGAAACCACTTGAAATTTTTTAGTAGACATGAGTGCACGTTACTGCTTAAAATGCACTGTTTTTTTCATCTGATGAAAGGTCATGCCATTATTTTGGCTTGAAACAACTGATGAGAGTTGTTGCAATTTAAAATGCCTATTTGCTTATTAAATTAAAATTATTTACTTACACCAAATTATTACTTATTAAATTGGATTAAATTAAAGTTATTTACTTATTCAATTATTACTTATTCAATTAAGCCACATTAGAGTTATTTGCTTATTAAAATATTATTATTAAATTAAATTAAATTAAAGTTATTTACTTTTTAAATTAAATATTATTATAATTTAACAAGGTTAACATATAGCTGTTTCAAGCCAAAAAAGTCTCGAAAATTATTTTTTATTTTTTTTCTATTTACATATTTATGATGAACTGCATGCCAAACAGTAATTTTTGAAATTAGTTTAGAAATTTTCTAAAGAAAACATATAGTAAACGTTAAAGGATTAAAGTGTAATAATACTGTTTGATTTATTGTGATAAAACAATCAAACAGAAAAAAAAATGCATAAGTTTTAAAAACTAGAGAAACAGAAATTGTATATTATATATATATGCTTCAATAAATCATATTAAGCATAAAATCAAAGTTCATATAACAATAAAATTTTGACAAAATTTGAAATTTACAAATGAATATATACAATTTACAAAAAAAAAAAAAAAAAAAAAAAAGAAAGAAAGAAAGAAAGAAAGAAAGAAAGAAAATAAAATCTATTGGATACATTTATTTTTACGTTTTAATATCGATTGACTTGGTGAAAGTTTAATTGTTCGATATTTTGAAATAATTTACTAACTATATATTGCCTTTGTAATCATAATTTCTACATGGAAACTCTATTCAATTACGTATATAGTGTTACATTAAACAGTTAGATTCACTTTAAAATAACGTGTACCATTCAATCTTACTTTTTTAAGAGAGATATATGTCACGTCCGTGAGGTAAATTTATAGCCAAAATAGCTTGAGAGGTAAATTCATAGCCAAGAGAATCCGCGAGGTAGTTTTTTTTTAGCCAAAGTAGCTGAACAACTAAATTAGAATTATCATAAAGTGTAAATAAAATAAAGATTAAAAAATAAAAACCATCTAAAGAAAACTGAAGTTGCACTGTGGTTTATTACATTTACAATCGGTAACAAAAGTGTCCGAACACTAGCAAAAATTCCTATGTAAAAAAAGTACAATTCATACGGTTCTGTTAAATACATTCTTATCGAATCATGTTCTTAGACTTACTAAGAAGAGGATTCGGCAAGGATTTATTTAACAAAACCGTATGAAGGCAAAACCGTATTTTTTTTACGTAGGAATTTTCGCTAGTGTTCGGACACTTTTGTTATCGACTGTACATATTATTGAATTTAGAAAGTAAAAAGCAAGAACACGGGCAGGAGAGAGGGGAAAAAAAAAGAAAAGAAAAAAGGATGGTGTAATAGATTTTTTTTTTTTTTTTTTTTTTTTTTTTTTTTAGGGGGGGGGGGGGAATAATAGTAGGAACGAAAATCACTCAATATTTCCTGAAGCTCTTTTAAAAGTGAAATCAGAACTGATGTGGATATTAGAAGAATAAACTGGAAATAGAAAAATCGTCATAAGTTATTTTCAAATAAACTTAAGTGTGCGACAATATATGTTAAAAATTTCTTGTTTAATTTCAAATTAAACTTTATGTAATTCTGCTTTTATAAGTTGATTTGTCCTCGATTAATCCCATTCGACATACATTCGAACTCAGTTATAATGTCATCCAAGTAACAGAAATATTTCTGACGCTGTGACCAAGTGATGCAATAACAGCATTTTATATAGAAATAAGTTACATCCCACTATATTACTGGTATAGAAATAAAAGTATAAACATATTTATTAGAATACATAATATAGTGCAATTTTTGTATGAAAAATTATAGAAAATCACATACTATTTTTTCAGAAAAAGATCTTTTTATTTAAAGTATTTCAGATTAAACAAATAGTTTGTTAATGTTAAAATTACATACAATAAACATAATATTTGCTTTGTTTTGTTAAACATTGAGTACGTTTGTGTTAACATTGATATATATGACTTAAATAAACAAAACATACACATTAAAAAAAAAATGCGTGAAATTATTGATTTGACAGTATAATTTTACTGGAAATGATCATTTTGTTAGCTACACGGTCGAAGCCCGTAAATCGATGTCATGAAAGTATAATTTTGGAATACTGGCATTTCTTTACAGGCAAAAGCCGTTAATCTACGTAATTTTCTCAAATCTGCCATCAAACTGTATTTTTGCGATCAAATCCCTTCAAATGTAAAGTGTTAGCTTTTCAGTGACATCATATATAAGAATCACTTCGTATTCGAAACTGAAAATATAAATGTAGTTTTATTGGTTGAGATAGTTTATTTATATATTCATACAAATAGTGATTGATATAAAACAGATATTGTTTTCTTAATTTAATTCAAAGAATTTAATTCAAAGGTGAATGTTTATCATAACTTAAATTACGGCGGGATACATCCTTTATGGTCCAAATGTGTTTTTACGGGCTTTGCCTGGAATCTCTGCTGTCAGGTGTTGCCTGCAATCTGAGTTTTCGTAATGTTTTCTGACTGTGTATATTTTTAGCGTTATAATCGAGGATACTATAACTGAGTTCAACTGTACATAGCAGCATACTTTGTAAATACATCTGTTTCAATATATTCTTTGCCTGAAACATTTGTTTTAATATATAATATATTGCTTACATTCAAATCTTAATTTACGCCCTTTACGATTTTCTTCTTGAAGCTTAGAAATTATACTAGAGCTTGACGTAGATTTTTTCTTTCACACTAAACATCAACAAATAAACGTTCTACTGATCTGTACTGAATCTTGATGAAAATGTTAAGGAAGAGACATTGATAAATGAAAGGTTTTGATTGATCACGTTAAATCAACCGAAGACTATTTCGACATCACTTCAGAGCAGATTTTTCTCTAGTATTTCTTCAACATCTTTTATTTATTGACAATTGACCTTTCGCATGTTGAACGAGTGTTGTTTTTGCGAAAAACAAATTCTTAAAACAAGAAAAAGAAAACGATCATATATGATGTGTAAAATAAGTTTTTAATAATATATGGAGAGATTATTAGGTAGAAATATAAATTTAAAAGCGTGTACAACACTAAATGCGCTGCATAAAACTTGGAATATGTAGAATATTAAAAAGATTATATATCAAAGTTTCTGGCAATTTAGAAATTTGAGATAATTGAATTTTTCCATTAGGACAATGCATCTTAGGTTATTTTCTGCGCTACTTTTATCGCTACAATTTACACATCTCGTTTGTACCTAATATTTGGATTCTTCTTGTGTCCATGTCATTACCTGTTGAGCATCTGCACGAAACATAACTTGTCGCTGTTCATAAGTTTCTTCTGGTCTTTGAACAGCTTTCAATTCAGTCTGTTCTACGTGCCTATCTTATGACTATTCAGATTCATCTTCAATTGCTCAGATCACAATTACATCACCTTTTCTATTGACACAACACTTAAATTTTCAAGTAACAATAAATTTAATAAAAAAAAGAGGTAATTTCCACAAATTCACAAAATTACTTAAAAACTCTTCTGAGCAACTAACTAATTTAGTCAATTCCATAAACAATATCAACCAATTGGAAACGTTCACTAACACACTCATAAATACATTACACTCAACAGCTGCTTCTGTCTTCAGGCTAAAGAAGTCGGGACGTCAATTCACGTATAACTTCTGGTCGCCCCAGCTCCGAACCATGCGGAACCATGTAACAGCTCTTCGCCGTCAACAGAGATTTATTAATGGCACAGACATCCCCCAACATAAATTAAAAATTAAACAACTTTCAGCAACCTTCAAAAAACGTATTAACACTGCAAAACATTCCGCATGGAAACACTTCTGTACAACATATGCAAATACCTTTGGCACAAAAGTTTTCTAGCAATAAATTCTTTACACCTACAGACTTGAAAGACCTCCAGCTCATTCTTCTAAAGAAAACAATCTGGAATATTTAACATCAGTTCTTTTTCCGCCCAGTAAATTTCACTCAATAGAAAAACCCACTTTCACAGCCCAACCAGACGAACCCTTTTCGGAAGTGGAAGTCCGGTCAGCCTCTTTTAGCTTTAATACCAAGAAAGCCCCTGGTCTTGATAAGATTGATTTTAGAATTCTCCGACACTCATTTCTAACATTTCCACATAATTTTCACAAATGGTCTAATCTCTGCCTGCAACATCAATACTTCCCAGAAACACTTCGCAGGGGAGAAGTGGTATACTTTCTGAAGCATGGGAAGCTTCCCTCTGAACCCTCTTCTTACAGACCGATCTGCCTCCTTCCAACTTTAGGTAAATTATTAGAAAAGTTGATTGTAACTAGATTAAAATTTCATCTGGAAACAAATTCACTTCTTCATCCCTCACAATTCGGGTTCAGAGAGGATAGATCATGCGAACATGCTTTATAACAAATTATAAGCTCCTCACCTTTAATATTGATTCCAGTCGGTATACCAATCTGATCTCACTTGACATACCGGGGGCATTCGACAACATTGAATGGATCGATATCCTTAACTCTCTCAAAGCAATTAATTGCCCGAGTAACATAGCAGGAGTCATCAGCTCCTATCTTTCCAAAAGAATAATTGCAATAAATTGGGGTCCGGAAATGAAAGACCTCCCACAGTCTAAGGGATGCCCACAGGGATCCTGTTTGGGTCCGATCCTGTGGAACTTGATTGCCAATAACATCTTGGAAAGTATGAACATCGCAGGCTTTCAAACTTTTGCTTATGCGGATGACTTTTCGCTTGTTGTCTCGGGTCGCACGAGGGATGAGCTGGAGAGTCAGGCCAGGATGGCCCTCTCTCTCTTCAGCAACCTGTTACATAAATATAACCATAAACTAAGTCCCAAGCTCTTACCTTCGCTAAACCAAGAATTCTTCGTCGGACTCCGGTGATGAGGATAGATGGCGTCAGTGTTAGACATGTACCCCCTTAAGATACTAGGTCTTACAATAGACAAGAACATTAGTTGGACTCAACATTTAAATTATCTAAAAATAAAATGTCTCAAAATTTATCATAACTCAGCTAAAATGGTAGAGAAAAGATGGGGTATCTCTACAAATTTACTAAAAATCTTGTACAATACTACTATAGACAAGATTATTACATACGGTGCAGGCATCTGGGGCGGGTGTTTAAAACAATTGGGAGACGCTAAAATTAACTCAATTCAAAGAATGTTTCTTTTACAGATCTCGCGAGGCTATAGAACTATTTCAACAGACGCCTTCTCAGTCATCACTGGGGTCCCACTTGCTCATCTTCAACTTAAATATTGTTATCATAAAGTAAATATTCTTCAACTTAATAACTCAGCAATCGCTAATAAATACTTTGAAAATATGTTAATACAATCCCATTCTTCTAACTGGAACATTCACCCTGCTCAGGATGTGCCTCGTTATTAGTTAATAGTTCTAAGAATAGTTTTTCCCCGTCTGTTCCTGTTGCAATCTATACTGACGGCTCTAAAACTGAGCATGGAGTCGCAGCAGCATTCTGTGTCCTCAGGGGCAATATTTTTATCCATGAGTTGGCCTGCAGGCTTGAGGACTATAATACTGTCTTTCAGGCGGAACTCTTCGCTATTGAAAAAGCTCTAGAATGGGCTCACAACAACAAGACCAATTTACTTCTCTTCCCATTTTTAGTGATAGTCTCTCGGGTCTGCAGGCTATAATTAGTTACAGGAGCAGACACCCTCAGGTAATTAAAATAAAACAACTGCTAATTTCACTTAATTCCTTAGTTTCCCTGGCACACGTTTCTGCCCATAGGGGTGTCATGGGCAACGAACGTGCAGATGACTTGTCCAAGGCTGCTACAGAGGAACACACTCCTCTTTACTCTCTCCCAGTCCCACCTTCCTATGTCAAAAGAAAACTAAAATCTCTCCTTTTCCGGGAATGGCAGTCTTGGTGGGAAGATTCCCTCAACGGCAGAATTACTTTCTCTCTAATACCAAATGTTTCTCTCAATGATTGGGTACTTACCCCAGAAATTACAGCGTTTTTAACTGGGCATGGCCCTTTTCCGGCTTATCTGCACAGATTTCGTTAAATAAAAAATAGCAGCAAGATAGTTCTTGAAAAAGCGGCTCCGTTAGAACCTGTATAGATTACATACTACAAGAAATAAATATAGTGCACAAATATCGTATCATCTATATCGTTGTCGGCTAAAAGAGCGAGAATGAATATTTTTAGCTTTTACACTGTTAATGATGTATCGATAGATGATAGAACACTGCAAAATACACATGAGTATTAAAAAGGAAACAAAGCCTCCTCCGTCCCCCCCCCCTCAAAAAAAAAAAAAAAAAAAAAAAAAGCAATTCTAAAACCATTTCTCTCTTTCTGCTTCTTAAATACTTTCCTATAAAAGTGCCAAAAACTGCCGGGTTGTCACTGATGAAAACTTATAAAGGTTATCAGGTTTTTTCCTTTTTTACCAATAAAAGAAGAAGAAAAAAAAACTAACAGTCAATTTCCGTAGACCTAATTTTCCGTGACCGCGGTAGCCCAGTGGGTAGAGTGCCAGTCTCGTAATTGGAAGATTGCGGATTCGATACTCGAGCCAGCCAAAGACCGTCATGTACACTAATGGAGGCTGGTGCACATAAAATCGTTCGCTGCCGCAATGTTCTTCATGTTCCCATCAAATTTATACCTCTGGAGATTACCAAAGCGGGGGAGTCATCCTCTCCATGTAGGTTCAAAATTGTGAGGACATGTCTCCTGACCACCTCTAGGGGTGATTTCTACATCGTTGCCAATTGCCCATTGCGCAGCATTATTGCGACGTAAAAACAAATCAATCAACCAACCTAATTTTCAGTTGCACTTTGTAATTTTTAGCCGTCCTAGCTAATAGCCACTCAGTTCGTCCCCCTCTCCTAAGCACGCCCCTGAAAACACAAGTTAAAAATTTTGAAATAATAAAATCATTAACTCATGTAAACAATTTAGCCATGTTGCGGTTATGATCTTTAGTATGCATGAAGAACTCCATCAGATAGCGCTCATATTTTGTCAATTTTGTTAGTAAGTTTCAGCAATTCTATATACCAGTGAAATATTATTTACAAATTGATAATAGCCTGCGTCTGGCGGTAAAATGTGGTTGGTTGTGGTTGTACATTGCTTCACCTGCAATTCAAAAGTTAAGTATATTTTTTTATTTAGTTTTTTTGCTACTTTTTAAGATTTTCTTTGTTATCTGATGCAGAAGTTTATAAGAGATAGCCCTCTAAGCTCCATCCAAGTTTCGAAAAATAATAAGTGGAATGAGCTGCAAATTTGCACAGCCATATTTTTCTAACATTAGGATTAATTTTATTTAAAAATAATACAGGTTATAATTTATAATATCTATACTACAATAGGATCAAAGGCATATACAGTGCAGCCACATATCCTAAAACTAGTAGTGAGGACTCGTCCAAAAAGTTGGAGGGATGCCAGCTTGAAATTTGGAAAACATCCAGCAATTCCGTGCTCTGTTATTGCTCATTTTCTCCGAGTCAGTTGACTGTCACCCCTATTTCAGCATTGGACTCGTTGAGTTAACGCTTGTGCAGATGCTTCCATGGTTTTAACAAATGTGGTCGAAGACTACAGGTGGAATGCCCTCCGTTAAGAAATTTCTAAACGGTCCTTACCCGTATTTACGCGGTGATAACATGTAACTGATGTTGATTTTGTTAAATGAATTTAATTTTTCTGATCTTAAATATTTTTTGCACTCTGAAATATTCAATTTAAACAATTAATTTTGTAACATAGTTTTTTCTAAAACCATAAAAAAGTGAAATATAATAAAGGAAAATTCCATTTCCCCATTCTGAAACTTGTGTAAATACTGATTACGACCCCCTAGAAAGGTCCTCACTTAGGGCACTTCTCCTCAAGCTTAGGACCCTAGTACAGTCAATTGGCCTTAATCCCCACAATCCATTTTCCCATTCGATACATTAGCTCTTTATCTATAGACTATACTTTAATGTTCAATTTGAATAAAAAGCTCAAAAAATTCTATTCTTTGCAATATCTGAGTAAAATCAACAATAAGTACCAAATAAAAATGATTGTCAGTAAATTAATGAACAAAATTAAAATTAAAAGATGGATAAATATGCTTGTCATTAAGCAGGAGCAGAAGTAATTTTTAATTTTAAATGTTTAAAACATACAAAGAAAGTTTAAGCATATACATATAATATATATATTACATGTGTCTCGTTTATTCTAACTTTGAGTTGCATCCGTTTCAATAATAATTTTTTAAGTAATTTTGTATAATTATTTGTAGTGGTGAGTTTATTTTGATCT
>CAWVNO010000275.1:0-12303 GCA_963930645.1 Salticus scenicus
ATATTCGGATAATTATAACTTCAGTATATCCCCACAGCTGAATTTGGCGATTTTTCTTTGTCGCCGTTTTGAACGATAACGATGTCGCTCTGGAATGTTTGTGATATAATATGGCAGCCTATATGTTGTTTATTTTGGATTTATTATTTTATGTTTTTGATTTATGATATAGATTATCATTTATGATTTATAGATTTATGATTTAGCCATAATCGCCAACAAAAAATCGCCAAATATCGTTGTGGGGATATACTGATTAATATATTACTGAAAACAATAATATATTTTAACGAAGTGGTAAGAAGATTCTGAGTATGTTAAAATTTTAATAGTAAATTCAAGTTAATCTAGAAGGAAAGCATTGAGGATTAAGTTAAGAAAATTGCAAGATTTTACGATCGCATTTTCAGCAAAAAATATGAGTCAAAATTTAATGCAAAATACATACATAAATCACAAATTTAATCAGGAACGTTAAATTGGTAAGTTATTAAAGAAAAAGTAAAGAAAAATAAGAGAAATAATTAACTAAAGTTTCGAACATCGATCATATAGATTAGCGTTACAAAACAAATAAACAGACTTAAACTCTTCCAGACTTTTAAATAAGTTTTAAATTAACTTTTAAAATTTAATGTTAAATAAAACAGACTTTTAAATAAGTTTTAAAATATTGAAATAATTACTTTCTATTTAGAACGTTATGTATAGATCAAAAATTTCTTAAAGAAAACGAAGTGATACAGATTAGAATAATGCAACAAAAACTGAAAAAGCAAGGTTATGTCGTAAATAAATTTTTAACACACGTGTCACGTGAAATAAATTGTAGCATATACATATTGTAACTGACATAAGATATTAACATGTTGCAGCGGAATAAATTTCATATCTATCATCCTTGGCGAAAAATAATATCGCCAAATTATCTGCCGCACACATTTAATTCCTTTCAAAAATCATGGTTATTTTAACAACTTATATTAAGAGAATAATGAATAATATGAAACAATATTTCGCACAATACATATTACGAAAATATACATCTAGCTTGTATATTTTCGTGTTACGTTTTTGATCGCCAAATACGAAAAACTCCAAGGACGACAGAGCTATGAAATTTAAAATTAAAATTTTGTCAATTTGACAGCAAAATAACTCAATCTAACGTATGCACATGATAAATAATACATATCTATACAAAAATATGGGGATTAAAATCCGGAAATAATTTTCCTCGTTTTTTAATAATTTTTTTATAAAAAATACAATGGGTGATTAACATAAGAAATCTTTTTCTTGATTTCACAGGCGGTCAGTGACGTTACACTTCGCTTGTGTATAACTACATACTTTATCAATGCGAATAAAATCTTTAAATTGACTATGACGTCAATTTTCGTGAGATGAATAATTTAACTTTTTATAATTTTTTAACGTTCACGTTTGATTAAATGTATTTACTTTTATGTCGAAAGAAAATGAACTCGTATTTTTTCTTTTTGGCAACAATTAAACTTATGGAACTCACAGATATTTTGGAGCAACTTTAACAAAGGTCTATAATTAACAAATAATTGCAATAAAACAATATTGTGACAATAAACTGAGATAAAAACTATCCTATCTCTCAAGTTGGACCAAACTGCACACAGTGTGCAAAATTTCATTAAAATCGGTTCATTAGTTTAGGAGTTTATCGCGGACAAACATCGTGACACGTAATTTTTATATATATACAGATATTGAGATATAATAAACATTTTATAGGAAATAAAATAATGTTTTACGGAAAAAATCATACACAATCATTATCGATATTAAAAAAAAAAAAAAAAAAAAAAAAAAAAAAAAAAGATGAAGAAGAAGCAATAAATGAAGAACGTAAGTTGTAGATATTTAATTTATGTTTTATCTAATAAGTATTATAACACTTATTAATTTTAAATTTTTTCAGCAATCTTTGCATGAGTCTGATAAATTGGCTGTACAAAAATATGTTAGGACTGAAAATATATATATATATATATATATATATATATATATATATATACATTATTTTTTTTTTTTTACAATTTTTAATATTCTTTTCGCAGGTTTCTACGAATGTCTTTCTTCAGTGATTTGACGGTCTCTTTTGGGACCCCCTTGATAGCTTTTTCGATCAAACGAGTGAAATGTTCTTTGCTGGTGGCACATTTCTTTGAGGATCTTATTATTATTATTTTTTTAATAGAGCACGATATCGCTCAATGGGGCGACACTGCGGTACGTTTGGTGGGTTCATGGTTTTTAACACGAAATTGATAGAATTTTGTTTCATAAAATTCATTGCATTTTTTGAATAATGAGCTGTAGCGAATTCGCGCCAAAATAATGTAGGCATATTGTGTTCTTTTAAAAAAGGCAGCAAACGCTTCCTGAGGCATTCATTTACATAAATTTCTTAATCAATTTTACCTTCCGTTACAAATGACTTACTGTTATCTCCACACTGACAAATGGCGATTAAAACAAGATTTTTTTTTTTTTCCAATTTTTTCTAAACTAATGGCTGTCTCTGATTCAGGCAGATGTCAAGAGTTATTTTTTGCATAATATTGAGGGCCAGGAAGAGTAGAAAAGTCAGCTTTGACGAAGGTCTCATCGTCTAAAATCCAATGAAACTTATTCTTGCTTGTATATTCATACAATTTTCTAGACTTTAGTTTTATGGAATTCTTTTTTTGTGTGACTTTAGGTATTTTTTGTTTTTTATACGTTCTTAAGTACACACTTTTTTGGCTCTCAGAACCATTGAAAAATTTGTTCCAAATTTTTTTGCTACATCTCTGATTGACATTCCTTGATTTCGACGTAGTGTTCTTGTTATATGTTTGCCAAGTTGAATATCACGAGCTCCATATTTTTCTTTACAATGAGATTTCCTTTTCGTTGACAATGTTTCATTAAATCTATTTAATACCCTATATACTGTACTTCTGGGAATTTTGAAGTTTTTACCAATGTTATGCCATGGTTTCTGTGGATTCTTTAAGAATTCGGCAATATTTCTTTCTCTACGTTCTTCTAAATTCAATTCTTTTTCTTAAACTACTGTAATTTATAGTATAAATACTACGAACTTGTATTTTTCAAGGTCGATATGTGAAATAGAAATTTGTTTTGGATGCACAGATGTAGAAATAAAATAATTATACATTTTCAAATTTGACCAATATCATTCATCACAGTCCTTATATAATAAATACAGATTGTACAACAAAACTAATGGTATAAACATTTTTTTTATATGCTATGTATTACTTTTTAATGTTTATTTCCATTTAAAATTATACAAATTTTTTTTATTAAAAATAAATGGTTTCCACAAAAATTAATATTGAAATTCTATATCCCCATAATACTTCGAAAAATATGAAGCATTTCGTGGAAAAAAAAAAAGAAGTGTTATTTTAAAGCGAAATAAACTCAATTACTCGAACAGCGCAAAATAGGAAAAAAAAAACAAGTTTCATTCCTTCGATATAATTAAAAATACACAAAGGGAAATTAAAAATGATGAATATAAAGAAACAGTTATGAAATTTCTCAGGAAAGCGTATTTTAATGCGAAAATATTTTTAAAAATAATTTTGAAAATGTTTTCTTTGAATCCCTGTGAAAACTAAATATTTTTATAAATATATTCTTCGAAATAAAATGTATAATTCCTATATTATTACATATATCAAATATTATAAAATGATATGGACATTTTTGTATCCATTTTAAATATCAGGAATTTAGCTGAGTTTAATGTGAAATTAAGTATATATATATATATATATATATATATATATATATATTTCGTAAGAATATCGTTTATGAATTAATTTACTTTTACTTTTACTTTTGAATGAAACCTATTGTGTATAGGCATACATTTATACATATATATATATATATATATATATATGTTTTTAACACTTTCCAACAAGGTTGAAAAGTGTTAATGATTTCGGTTTGTCTGTCTGTCCATCTGTCCGTCTGTCTGCCTGTCCGTGTGTCTGTTCGAGCTCTAACTCCCGTAAATATTTATGGAATTGCTTGAAACTGATATATGTTATTCAAGTTCATTATCGCACGTTCCCTGTTGAAAATGGAGTTTACACCTCTGCTGGTTTGTGTACAGGGACACACAAAAGTATTTCAAAGCATTGTGTTCTATGCGAAGTATTTCTGTAAACCATATTTCCATACCTTTACTGTAGACATATATTAATGGAATTGAAATATATTATTCAAGTTCACTATCGGACGTTCCCTATTGAAAATAGAGTTTATACCTCTACTGCTTTGTGTACAGGGACACCCGAAAGTATTTTAAAGCATTGTGTTCAATGAGAGGTGTTTCTATAAACCATGTTTTCCTACCTTTACTGTCAACATACCTTAATGAAATTGAAATATGTTATTCAAGTTCACTATTGGATGTTTCCTGGATAAAATGGAGGAAATACCACCATCGGTTTATACACAGGGACAATCAAAATATTCCAAAGCATTGCGTTCTAAGAGAGATATTTCTATAAATCAAATTTTAATAACTTTACTTTCCAGAAAGTTTTTGGAAATTGAAATATTTTATTTATATGCACAAAAGAATGCTTTGCATAGAATATAGCATGATTTGCAAAATATCTACAGGTTGGCACAAAAATACACAGTTATATTAAGAGCTATTAATACAAATTTGCTAGAATTGTACTTTCGCTTACGTTAAGCGTTTTTAACACTTTCTGTCATTTTTTAAGTGTAAATATGATTTCAGTTTTCTGTATCTGCATGTCTGTCTCTCCGCTCTCTAGCACCCGTAAATATTTATGGAATTTCTTGAAACTTATATATGTTATTCACGTTCACCATCACCTGTTTCCTATTGAAAATGGAGTTTATACCTCTACTGGTATGTGTACAGGGACACCCGAAATTACTTCAAAGCATTTTGTTCTATGAGAGGTATTTCTATAAACCATATTTTCATACCTTTACTTAATGAAATTGAAATATGTAATTCAAGTTCACTATTGTATATTTCCTGTATAAAATGGAGGAAATACCACCCTCGGTTTGTTTTTCAAGGATGCTCAAAAATATTCCAAAGCATTGCGCTCTATGAGAGATATTTGTATAAATGAAATTTTAATAACTTTATTTTGCACAAAGATTTAGGAATTTGAAATATGTTATTTATACGCACAAAAAATGCTTTGAATAGAATATTGCATAATTATCATTAGATTTACAGGGTGGCACAAAAACATCCAGTTATATTAAGAGGTATTAATAAAAAATTGCTAAAATTGTACTTTCGTTTACGTTAAGCGTTTTTAACACTTTTTAGCATTTTTAACACTTTCCAACAAGATTGAAAAGTGTTAATGACTTTGGTTTGTCTGTCTGTCTGTCCGCGCTCTAACTCCCGTACATAGTTATGGAAATTCTTGAAACTGATATATGTTATTTAAATTCACTATCGAATGCTTCCTATTGAAAATGGAGTTTATACCTCTACTGGTTTGTGTACAGGGACACCCGAAGTTATTTAAAAGCATTGTGTTCTAAGAGAGGTATTTCTATAAACCATATTATCACAGCTTTACTGTACACATTTCTTAATGAAATTGAAATACGTTATTCATGTTCATTATTGGATATTTCCTGTAGAAAATAGAGTAAATATCACCACTGGTTTATATACAGGGACACTTAAAACTATTCCAAAGCATTGCGTTCTATGAAAGCTGTTTCTGTAAAAAAAAAAAAAAAAAAAAAAAAAAAAAATAATAATAATAATAATAACTTTGTTTTCAATGAAGTTTTATGAAATTAAAATATATTATTTCTGTGCATAAAAAAAATGTTTTGCATAGAATAAAGCATGATTAGCATTAGATTTACAAGGTGACACGAAAATATTCATTTATATTAAAATTTATTAATAAAAATTTGCTAGAAATGTACTTTCGTGTACATTAAGCGTTTTTAATACTTTCTAACATTTGTCAAGTGTGAATATGATTTCAATTTGTATATATGTCCGTATGTTCGTCTGTCTGTCTGCCCGTGCTTTAACTCCCGTAAATATTTATGAAGTTTTTTTTAAACTGATATATGTTACTGAAGTTCACTCTCGGGTGTTCCCTATTGAAAATGAAGTTTATACCTCTATTGGTTTGTCTACAGTGGCACCCAAAAATATTCGAAAGCTTTGTCTTGTATGAGAGGAGTTTCTATAAAACCATATTTCAAGAACTTTACTGCATACAAACATTAATGAAATTTTAATATGTTATTCAAGCTCCCTTTCGGAAGTTTCCTATGTAAATTCGAGTACATTGCTTTTTTGTGTACAGGGGCACTTTAAAGTATTCCAAAGCATTGCATTCTGTGAAAGTTATTTTTATAAACCAAATTTAAATAATTTTACTTTGCACAAAGCTTAATGCAATTGAAATAAATCGTTCGTATGCACAAAAGAGTGCCTTCTATATAATATAGAGTAATTAGCATTAGATTTACAGGGTGACACAAAAATATTCTGTTACATTAAGTGCCATTAATAAAAAATTGCTATAATTGCACTTTTTAAAAGTTATATTTAAAATCTTTCTATTGTAAAAATCATAAAAACATTCACATGCATTTTTAATATTCTAAAATAATGTTTTGTGTAGAGTATGATATGATTAACATTTTCAGATTAAAAGTTATTCGATACAACAATTACGTACAGTTGGAAAGTGTTACTAATCAATGCGTGCTGCATGCTTTTTCTTTCTTTTTTGAAATAAACATTATTTATTTTTGATTCTACTAAAGAAAATAGCAATATCAGTAACTAGACAAAAAATCTCTAGTTATTGTTATTATTATTATTATTATTAACGAGGATGTTTTATACTTAAATATTATTATTTAATAAAGCATTTTTTGTTTTTTTTTTTTTCATATCTGCAGTAGTAGAACTGTACGAAAAATGTTATATTATTTTGTGATTAGAATTTTTAAATTTACATAGGTAACATCGAGTAACAAGGGGTTATGTAAGTCTATGATTATAATTCGAAGAGCAAAGAAAAATAAGAAAGAAGAAATAAAATTAAAATAAGAAATTAAGGTTTTTAATTGTTAGTGTTATAAACTAGAGACTAATTTTTTGCCAACTATCAAGTATTATTGCCTAATGTTGCTCTCTATACTAAACTTCTTTTTACATAGAACTTAGAAAATACTGAAATAAAAAATACTATTTAAGTTTACATAAAAATGAAAATTACAAATTCAATAAATTCAATAAATTCGATATATTTTATGTTAATTGATCTTTTTCTTGAATTTTTTTTAGTTAGTTTCAGTATCTCTAACCTATGCTAATAATATTACATTTCGTCAAGTGAAATTCTCCAGATTTTCAAATTGAGGGGTGATTTTTATTAATTAGGGGTGAATTTTATTTATTGAATTAATTAAGTAGTATTAATTTTATTAATACTACTGCTTTGAATGATGTAGATATGAACATACTGATTTTCCTACTCTTTCTACATAATTATAATTGATCTAATGATATTATTTATGTTTCAGTACTCTGCTAAGAATGGCGAATCAAATGTTAGATTTAACCATATTATACATTTTTTTTTTTTTTAATAAGCTAAAAATGCTAGTCAGAACGGTAGTGAAATTTGTGCAATATATGAATTACGTGCTGTTTCGGATGACACAGTTAAAGGATAATTTGAGAATTTTAATCATGGAAATTTATTTTAGTCTTGACTATGATGGTTTCTTTCAACAAACCTCGACGAAAAAAGGGGTCATAAAAAAAAAAAAAAAAAAAAAAAAAAGGAAAAAAGAAAAAAAAATATTTCAAAAAATACACAATGCATAAAATAGAAACTAGAAACATAGTTTAAATATTCCAAAAATTAGAGTGCATGTTGTTTTGAATAATATGGTATGTATTTTACTATGGACTGTTCATCCCCCATACACTAATGTCCCAGAATATAGCTGTTTGGGTTTTCGAATGTGATTCTCTACTAAAATTTTTAAATGTCTCGTAGCTGGCAATGATAAGTAAGTATTATTTAATAATTTTAATGGAAAATATACTGGGGTTTAAAAAAAAAATAACTAATAGCACTGAGAGGGGAACAGCATTTAAAAAAAAATAAATAAATAAATAAATAAATAAAATAACAATAATAATGCTTCTTTTATCGTGCGACTAAAAATTTGTTTATTGAGTACTTTTGTGAACAAGTCAAACTATAAATTCGAAAAAAATAATATTCCCAAAAGTTAGTTTTGAAAGAAATAATAAATTGAAAAAAAAACGTGCGTAGAATTTAACAGTGGTCAAGGGTTTGCCTTCCAATATTACAATGGTTGGTTTCATATCGATTCAATGATTTATTGAATATTGTTGGGGTGTTTTGTGTGATATATCTGTCATACGAAACTCATATAAACGAACCAGTACTATTTCTTACTTCACTATTCAGCACAACTTACTCATGAAAAAATCTGGAATACAATTACGCTGTATGGACGTCGGTACCTTTAACACACAAATATAAAAGAATAAGAACCTAATCTGAATTTTATATATATTCAAAAACTAATTTTTATTGGAATAGATTTTATTGATTTTAATTCTGTAATTCAGGTATTTCCCCTACTTTTGTAAAAATATCACTCCTTCTCTTGAAAAATAATTTTGCACATAACCTACGTTCATTCAAATAAGTTTTCTTACTAAATGCCGATTTGAAGTTCATTCTGACATTACGTCAGGCTGTTACTAACGGCATATAGTCAAAAACGTGCCTGACAGATATCCCAGAAAATCATCACATTTAAAGTTTTTGACGAGGCCAATTGTATTTTGCGCTCAAACGTTGGTGACCCAAATCATTCATTGAAACCTTTAACATTAATCCACTATATAACCAGAATCTTGTCTCTAACTTGGTTTATGACTAAGTCATCTATTTCATGCAAATAACTTATATTATAAATGAATGGGATTTTACATACATGGAGTATGATAAAGTTATGTGTCTAATGAAGAAATTCTGTCTAAAATTGTTTCTGCTATTCAACGAAAATGGATCATACCCTGAATTTTTTTACCCTCCCTTTTTCCGCCAAGTTCCTTGAGAACAAGAAACCTAGAACATAATACTGTTCAAAATTCAAAAATCGAACTATTAGACACTGAACTACATTGACCTGAGTGAATGGCAAATCGCAATATTCAAATAACTGCATCACAGCAACTGAAGCATCTCACGCTAATAAAATTGTCAACATAATTTATTGAAGTTTGTAACGATTCTGATACTCTCTTGTTGTAGAAAAATGTGTTAATTTTGTTGCTAAATATGTAGGATGCTGTAAAAAACCAGGGTTAGCTTGTTTCTTGCTTGAATTGAAACGCACTGATCAATTCAGTGTTTCATTTAAAAGAGAGAACTGCATATTTACGTTAGAAAATTACGCTGTTGAATTAAATTTATAATTAAATATCAGTGTTAGCTTTCTCATGTTACAAGTTTATTTTTTTTTAAATAGCGTTTATTATGCGTATACTTCCAACTATCTCAGATTCCATTTAAGTCTCCTTTTTTCCGCCAAGCATAAACAAATTTGTGAGTTGATAGTTCGTTAAAAACAAGAAACATAGAGCATAATACTTTTCAAAATTCCAAAATTGAACTATTAGACACTGAAATAGATTGACCTGATTGCATGGCAAGCCGCAGTATTTAAGTTACTACACCACCGAACCATAGACACCGAAATACCTCGCGCTAATGGAATTATCAACATAATTTATTGAAGATTGTATACTATCCTGACCATCTCTTGTTCCAGAAAAGTGCGTTAAGTTTGTTGCAAAACATGAAGGATACTGTAAACAATCAAAATGAACTTGTTTCATGCCTGAATCGAAGCGCACTGATCAATTCAGTGTTTAATTTCAAAGAGAAAACTGCATATTTAAATTGGAAAATTACGTTGTTGAATTGAATTTATAATCAAAACTCAGTGTCAAGCTCTTTATGTTATAAGTTTATTTCTTTTTTTAAATAGCTTTACTTTTTTTTTTTTTTTTTTTTTTTTTTTTTAATGGCTTTACTTCTAACTATCTGAGATTTCATTTAAATACAGCTGGTAGTAATTCAATATCTGAATTGATTTTCATGTGTACATTTTTTTCTTTGATTGCATGAGTTTGCTTCCTTTGCTCTCGTGGACACTTAGGATAATTTCATAATTTATGATATTATTAAGGAATGTTTTATTTCTTCATAACTTTTAATCTGCTAACCGGGGAATACATTTTTTGTTTAACTCGCTTCACACTGAATGATATTATTTCTTCTCAATGCGAAATAATATCACCATAACTTTAGAGTAGTCAATAAGATTATTCATTTAGACAGTAGAAATGTCTTTTTTAAGTAGAAATACACGCTAAGAGGGCTAAATAATATATTTTTCTTAACCTATTGGATGTATTTAAACTTATTTATTATTTTAATATATAAATGAAATCTTTCATCGTTCGTACTAATTATAGTACATATTTTGCAGTATCACCTACTTTGACCTAATTTGCAAGTTTTAATTTTTTTCATCAGCAATACCATTCCATCCCAATTTCCCAATTCCTTTCGCAGTTCCTATGAAAAAAAGTGCCGTTATGTCCAGTGAATATATGTATGAAATACACAATTAAAAAGTTAAATAACTATAATTCAACTGTTTTACCCAATAGAGCACTAAGAGATACTTTTTTTTTTTTTTGCTTTATAAGTAATATTAACACAGTCACCTTAAATATGGACTGTAATTCCATTAAGATGTTATAACATTTAATGAATGAATGGCATTAGAATGACCAGATGAACTTGCGAATGTCAGTTATGACCACAAAAATTTCAGTGTTTATGTTTATGTTTAATTATGTGTATTCTTTATTAAAAAAAAAAAAAAAAAAAAAAACATGCTCACATGATAAAATACCTACATTTCGTTTTAAAGTAACCAGTAGTGTTTTCAAATATGATGCCTTTGGTTTAAAACTCTACATTTCTTAAAATTTGTGACATATTGATATAACAGAGGACATTCAATCTCTGAAATGCAATGTTTTTGTTATTCAACATTAAAAAAAAAAAATTCTAGGGTATTTACGCTTATTTTTTTTTTTCTTTTCTTCTTTTCACTGGAACATATAATAAAATGTATTATTTTATATATTTTTAATGGTTTTCTTAACTCATATTATTTTAACTGTGCAAACATAGACTTATTGATAAATGCATATAAATTAGTCTTCAATCAGTAATCTTTAGCCATTTTCTTTAACAAATTAAAAATCCCTCAGAATATTTGTGTAATCTGTATAAAGTTTCTTATCTATGTGAGATATTAACAATAATTAAGATGTTCTGAAACGCTTGATTTAATATATTACTGATAATTTTCGTTACGTATATAACCTAAAATTACTGAAAAGATTTAAACAGAATCGCTTTGAAGGTATTAATATTAATTTTATCAATTGCAATTAAATGCAGTTAATTACTTAATTAACTACAATTAATTGAATTAACTACAATTCATAAAATGTCTGATTTTAGCAAACTGCAAAAACAAATTTCTAAAGGAAAATTAAGCAATTACATGCATGAAATATGTTCTTTTTGAATATACGAACAGTTTTTAAAGCATTCAACATACTTAAAAAGGGGAACAAAAATCTTATATCTAGATAAACATTTTAATTTCCCAAGAAATAATCCTTAAACACAATTTTTTTAATAAAAACATTATCCCGTTTATGCATATCATACCTATATATAGAAGAATTTAAGTATTAAAAGTATTTCTATTTAAAATTTACTAAGTATATACAAAGTGCACATATCCACATTCCAGTTACTTTACCAGTTCATTAAATGTGGAATAGTGGAATAATGTGGATAGATGAATTCAATTGTAAATTGCATTATGTAGATTGGCGAATTAGAGTTTAAAAAATCAGATTTCTGTCTTATTAATCTCATTCAGAATTTTTTCGAGGTCGTTAAAAGGACCATCGAATAACTAAATTCATTTTTATATTCACACATATTACACTTTTAGAATATGATATTCTTTAAGCCTATAATCCCGGTTTTCACAAACGGTTTATCATTGCCTTATAAAAGTTCATGTCAAAAGAATAAACACAAAATTTAG
>CAWVNO010000276.1:0-24000 GCA_963930645.1 Salticus scenicus
AAAGAAAATCATTCGTTGCCTAGACAGTGTCTGAAGGAATTTTGATAGTTTTTTTAAAGAAACTTCTTTTTGAGTTACTAGACGCATAAAATAAAAATTTCAGTAAAAATAAAAATAAATAATTAAATAAAAATATAAGTAAATAAATAAATAAAAATAACACTGAAAGTTTTTTTTTATTATTGTGAAGCCCTAAAAAGCCTAAAATTAAAATTTATTCTTGCAGAGACATAAAATCATAAAAGTTTCAACAACAAGAAAATTTTAAAGAAAAATATAGATATTTCCCTTTTGCAAAACATGAAAAATTTTAAATATTCCAAATACTTTAAAAAGCATTCGAGAACAATATTTCTTTTGTATAAGTATTTGTCAGATTTTTCTTGACAGTTCTTAGACTTTTGGTTAGAGCGTCATGCTGATAACGCGATGGTCCCGGATTCGGTCCTCGAAAGACGATATAGTACTTTTTTTGCAGATAAATAATAGTAAAAAAATGTCAATTGATAAACGAAAATCTTCCGTTGTCTACAAAATATCCTAAGAAATTTTAATTAGTTTTCTTAAGAAGCTTTTTCCTTTTTTGTAACTAAAAAGCACAAAATAAAATTTAAGTAAAAAATCATTTTTTAAAGTAAGAAGCTTTTTATTGTGAAGCCCTAAAAAGCATAAAATAAAATGTATTCTGGCAAAGACATGCTACAAAGAAATGAAAGTTTCAACACTAAGAAAATTTTAGAGAAAAATATAGGTACTTTCCTTTTGCAAGAGATGAAAAATTTTTAATGTTCAAAATATTTTAAAAAGCTTTCGAGACATTTGAGATTTCTGGCCTAATGAATGATTTTACAAAAAACTAATAGCTAAGAATATTGGTCTCGAAAGCTTTTTAAAATATTTTGAACATTAAAAATTTTTCATCTCTTGCAAAAGGAAAGTACCTATATTTTTTTCTAAAATTTTCTTACAAGGAGAGGTCACAACATGGAAAATTCAGATTGGGACGAAATTGCGCAGGATTGTAGTATACTATGAGGGTAACAACATATTAAAGCAGTAGGACCCACTATCCACAAAATTTCGAGGAAAAAGGATTTAAAGTTTTAGTAATCTTTAAATACAAGTTATATCGCGCGCGAGTAAGCGCCTCAGTGGTGTGATCTTAAAGCGCGAGCCTCCCAAACAGATGACTTGGGTTCGAGGCTACCTGCGGGACTACTTTTTTTTTTTTTTTTTTTTTTTTTCGTTAAACTTTTTATGTAATTTTAACTTTTTATTTATTTTACAATTCAATTCAAAATTTGAAAATTTTAATAAAAAATTATTTAATTTTCTTCAGTATAAAATAACTTTTTCTATTTTTAATATTTATAACTTAAAAATACAATAAATTTATATAACTTAAAAAATAAATTTTAGTTTTATTTTAACTGTAAAATAAGGAAAAACTAAAGAAACTGTTTTTAATTATTTATCTAAATATTTTATTTTACTTTAGGTATATTTAATTTTATTTTTTAAATTACGAAAAAAAAAAAAAAAAAACAGAGAAATGATGATTTTAATTGCATATATAATTACTATCCAAATTAAACAATTACTTCTCCAATCAATACAGTTTCTTAAAAATTATAGTATAGGATTGTGATGCTATTAAATTATTACAGTAAAGAAATGTTATCTTTAAATGTAGATTTTAAATGTTTAATGAACATCGTTTCTTTTTTGATAACGACTTCCTTTTTTTTTTCCTTCTGTGCACAAAATAAAATTCCACCTGCTCTTTATTATTAACAAGCTATAAGTGTACGTAATTTATACACATTCAAACCAAATCAGGAAGCTCAAACCAAGATTTAAGTACACCTGCTAACTATATTACACTTTGTTTACAGCTTGCTTATTTTTTAATTTTTTAAATATTTGTCTGTTTTTCTTTGTTTCTTATTTAGGGTTTTGTAAAACTTAACATTATTTTTTAAGTTATAGAAATTTATTGTATTTTTAAGTTATAAATATTAAAAATAGAAAAAGTTATTTTATATTCAAGAAAATTAAATAATTTTTATTAAAATTTTCAAATTTTGAATTGAATTGTAAAATAAAGTAAAATAAATAAAAAGTTAAGATTACATAAAAAGTTAAAGAAGAAAACATCTCCTGTAGGTAGCTTCGAACCCAAGCCATCTGGGTGGGAGATTCGCGCTTTAGGATCAACCCACTGAGGCGCTTACTCGCATGCGAAATAACTTGTATTTAAAGATTACTGAAACTTTAGATGCTTTTTTCTCGAAATTTTGTGGATAGTGGGTCCTACTGCTTTAATATGTTGTTACCCTCATAGTATACTACAATCCTGCGCAATTTCGTCCCGATCTGAATTTTCCATGTCGTGACCTCTCCTTGTTAGTGTTGAAACTTTCATTTCTTTGTAGCATGTCTTTGCCAGAATACATTTTATTTTATGCTTTTTAGGGCTTCACAATAAAAAGCTTCTTACTTTAAAAAATGATTTTTTACTTAAATTTTATTTTAAAAGTAAAATCGAAAAATCACCTAGATTTTAGAGATTTCTGGATTTTGGATGCCCAGATTTTCGAAGTTCAACTGTATGATATAATATGCTTACTTGATAAAACACATTATTTTGAAAGTTCATATTTATGACTGGTAAAATAGTAAAAAAAGAAAAAGTTTTCTTCACAAAAATTTCTAAGATCATTAAAAATCTTATTATTTAATTTCTTTTTTAAATGTGTGTGTAATTCTACAAGTTTAAAATTTTTAAGATTAGAATCATTAATGATGGTTTTAAAACTTACGCAGTTTTTTAAAGACAGATTACAAAATGTTTAGAATATAAGGCTATAAATTTATATCAGAAGCCATTCAGATAATAAATTACTACACTCACAAATTAATGACAGCATAAATCATAGTAAGTAAATAATAAATTAATTTGCTAATTACAGATGTTCTGGTACAAAATTGTCTTTATTTAGATTATTTTATTTATGTTGTTGCTGGCATGTAACTCATTTCCATCTCCACTGTAGTTTAATTTTTTATTTGTCTCTTCTGAGATCTCAATGCAGAAAAAGTTAGTTGTGATTTGGGGTTCATACCAGGGTTTCAAAAATAAAATTCCCTGTTATTTCCAGGTCTATTTTTAGAAAATTCCAGTCATGAAATTTGGTTTGCAGTATAAAAGGTAAGCTCACAACGTAAAACATAACACAGCTCGCGACATAAAAGACAACATAGTCACGTGACTTGCAACATAAATTGAATGCTCAAAAAGCATTTTCCAAGTTTATATCATTTTTCCAGGTTTTTAGACAATATTTGTGATTTTCCCTGACTTTTACACTAATTTCAAATTCCCTGACTTTTCCAGGTTCTCCCTGACCCATGGGAACCCTGCCATACTCTTTTAAGTAGAAGCAAGTTAAGCATTTTATCTTTTTAAATTCAAATATTTTTGGTATATTTATTTTAAACAATGAGGACCCTCTTCACATAAAAAATTTCGTCAATTCTATGTAGTTTTTACTTTTATTATGTAAGAAATTTAATTTTTTCTTACAACCTGACTTTAGATTTGTATGATTTTAATATTTTTATCATTAAGTCTTTGGGTAAAGATGAGTAAACCTAGCACTCCAAAACATTTTTCTGCATATTGCTATAATCCATTCAAGAAACCTGGCCATGATTATTATAAGAAAAGTTTGTGATTCGTAATATAATAAAAAGTTTTTATATGTTTTCATTTATAATAAATGAAAACATTTTGAGACATAGTCCTAATTTGCATAAATATGTCCTGGATGTCATAAAGCTATATTAAATCTTCCAGTAATTTTAACTGAACAATGTATTTATATGTACCTTTGTTTCTTTATTATAATTTCTAATCCCACTAAGAACCTACTCTAAAACATTCAAGCTATAAAACTTACAATAGTACAAAAAGAAAAAAAAAAATGGTTTTTTAATAATAATAATAATAAAAAGTTATTTTTTATTAAGCATAAATTATATTGAATAGTGATTTTTTTTTTTTTTTTTTAAATGTTTAATTGCATACTAGTATGCAATACTGTATGTGTAAATTTTAAGAAATAGGTATTTTATAAAGAAAGCATATTATATGGTAATTGTAATACAATTTACCATGTAGATTACCTAATTTTTTTGTCATAACTCCTGATCCCATTGAGATCCCACTCTGAAAGTTTCAGGTTATATAGCTTTTAGCATAACCAAAAACATATATTTTTTTCAGATTTTTTAAAAAACACTATCTTTAATTTTTTTCTTAATTTAAAGTTTTAAAATTTAATTTAATTTTTTTTTAATTTTTACCCAACATAATAATGTTGCATATCAAATTAATCCTTGTGAAATACTCTTTAAAATGAGGGGTCATCAACTTTGCTATCCCTTATAGAACTTGGTTGATTTGGCATGGAATGACCCATAAGAGAAAACAACTTCAGTCAAATAATTAATTGATCATTTTTTAATTTTTTAACCCTCTAATATTTTGGTTCTCTAATTCTTTTCGTTAAGAATGAATTTTTTTTTAGATTTTTCTGGCAATTAAACCTGTTTTGTTTTATTGTTATTTCACTGTATTTAGATAAATTATGTTTCTAAACACTTTTTCTGAATCCTTACTATGTACTAAATGTAATACATAGTAAGGATGATACAAACTGATTTATTAAGTGGTGGCTTTTTAACTTGCAGTCATCTTATGACTGGATGAGTAACAAGGCCACCTAAAGACAAATGTGCAGTTTAAACAGCCAAAAAATATTATATCTTGCTGAAAACCAGATCACTAATATTTTGTTAACATTTAATCATTTTGACATACCACGTATTAAAATATGTTTTTGATTTTCGCTCTAAAATTAATATATTTTGTGGTATGATTAATTGCCTTATTCTTGCCATTTTTGAAATACTTTCTAAAATTACAATTTTCCGAACAATTGTATCTTGTTTTTTTAACACTTGGTTCAATCCTAAATTGCAAGCAGAACACAATGTAATAAAATCTGTTCAAAAATTTATTTTTGAAACAATAAAATTAGCGAGTACAGAAAGAAAATGGAAAATATCAAAGTGCAGCCTTTTTTTTTTTTTTGCTTAGTGTGTATATATATATAATAATCAACCTTTACACACTCCAATCTACTTTAAATGAATTTTCACAGTTGTTAAATTCATGAATAAAGAATTTCTGAAATTGAAATTTCATGGTCTATGGAGGTGTGATACGATTAATATAGTCTCACCATTTGCATTTGCAGACACAGTGACTTTGCCAAAGGTTGTTATGTGAGAAATGCTAAGCTGGTTATCAGCCAGGGTGGCTCAGTAGAAGAGCATCTACACGTTAAGTGGGGGGCCCGGGTTCGATTCTTTGCTCTGGTATTTTTCACATAATTGGTATATTATATATATATGTATAAATAATCAAGCTTTACATTTCAATCTACTTAAAATGAATTTTTATGGTTGATGAATTCAGGAATAAAAAATTTCTAAAGTACTTAAACATTTTACCATGTTTTTATAAACTCGCTTTCTTGTTTGTTTGCTTGTCCAGTACAAATCTTACAATTGATTTTTAACTAACTTCCCGACTAGCTAGACATTTGAAACTTTTAGAAAAGTTCAGAACACGATATACCTCAAAGCCTGATTTTCGAATTTTTGATTAGTTTTCTTTTAATTAATTAAAATATGAAAATAATAACCTCCTAATAGCTTTTAAATTAGCCATTTAAATATTAGCTATAATTTAATTGTTGCCAAAAAAAAATTACGAGTTCATTTTCTTTTGACATAAGAAAATACGTTTAATTAAACGTGAACATTAAAAAAATTATAAAAAGTTGAATTAGGCATTAATTATTATGTATATATCTACATAACATAGTATATCATATTAGTGATATATATACCAGTTTGAAGTAATGTAATTATTTTTCAACTTTCTTAGAAAAATTCCTTTCATTCGTCTATCTACAATATCTCTTTTGAACGGAACAGTTTTAAAAATGAAAGATGTGAAAAAATGAACAAAATTACAAGCCATTTTTGTATTTGTAAATCATGATGTAAAAAAAAAAAAAAAAGTAATACTTTGTCTAAAATTCTAAAGATTTAACAACAAATATTAAACATAACTAACAAATATAATATATTGACCCTGTAAGGTTCAATACAGGCAAAGAATGGGGTTCTTTTGTTGCCCCTCGAAAACTGCAAATTCATTAAAACAACCTTTTTAAAAGATTTAGTTTCATAAGTATGATCTTCTTATAAAATTTTTCAATGTTCCAGAATTATTTTTTATGTTTACCTATAACTTGCTTCAATGAAACACTATTAATTTTATAATAAACATTTATATGGAACAACTGATAAAATGAAAGGTTTACATAAATTTTTTTCACAAAGAAATAAATAATAATAATAATATTCACAAAAATATTTTGTTTTTTATAAAATTAGGCCCCAAAAATCAAATCCAGGATTGACTCCTGACAAGTAAGTGTAAAAAGTAGGCAATGGTAATTTTGTTTTGTATTCCTTTATTAAGTAAGTTTTCAAAAATGAATAAAGTATGTCAGTTATCAGTATTAACAAAAATTAAACAAATACATTTGCACACTTTTTTTTTACTATATAAAAATGCATAATTATTTGTAATATGAAAAACATTTAAAATATTTTTCTTTTGTTACTAGTTTTAATTTTACATACAATAACTTAATAATAAAAAAAAAAAAAAAAAATAAATAATAATAATAATTAAATTCAAAATTGTGATAAAATACTGAATAGAATGAAATAAGGATTCATTTTACAAAGCAAATACTAAGAATATGAAGGTCATTTAATTTTTAATTATAATTAATTACTATCCTTTTGTAATAAGTTTTCCTTTAGTCTAAAAACTGTTGTTTTTTGAGATAAACTTGAAATTCAAACCCAATAGTGTTATTCTACATTTAATATAAAAAATCCGCCCGCGCTGGGCTTAAAAAAAAAAAAAAAAAAAAAGGGTTTTTTAAATCCTTGGTTCCTGGCAAACTCTTTGCTTTATTTATATAGATAACCGTTAGGAAAATTAATCTTTTTTTTTTTTTTTTTTTTTTTTGTTAACGTATTTCTTCCAAATGTCTTTTTTCCTCCAGACCAAAGATATCCTTTTAGACTTGGTCAAACCCCTGTCAGAAAAGGAAGAAACAAATAGAAGAATTAAAAAGCACTAAGTTACACCCTTTTTGATCACTTGACATTACGTCAGTTGGGAAAAAAGTCCCTCGCCTCTTCTCCTTTTCCCCTCATATAAAAGTGCTTGCATCCTTAAAATAATGCCTTTTTTCGTCTTAGAAGTGCTAAACAAATATGTGATGGATCTCTTTAATAGTGTTGTTACTGTGAATAAGACTTTTATCATCTAATTATTTAAAATAATATACTGGTGCCTCACCTACATGGAAAACCCCAGCCTTATATTTTTAATATAAAGCTGACTGGTGAAATGACTGTATTAATTATTCTATTTCACCTTGGACATGACTACTACAAAAAGAATAATTGATCCAAATATACGTTATATGTAAAAAAAAAAAAAAAAAAAAAACGTACACTTTAGTGTATCTTAACAAAAACATTACAAAATAATAAAAGACAATAAAAAAAGGTGGCGGTTGGGTGGGCTGATGTTTGATTACGGAGGATGAGTGGTGTTGTTTGGCTGGATAGTTGAGTGAGATTGTGAAAAAAAAAAAAAAAAAAAAAAAAAAAAAAAAGCAGGCTTGTTGCATGTACTTTGAATTAATATGCAAGCTTTCTTTTTCCATTAAATTTTAAGTTTCTTCATTGTTGAGTTGTCAATTATTCTTAAAATTCTAATCATACTATTAAACACATAATAATCAATAATTTTCATTGTTGCTTCATAGTTTCATTATTCTTTATCTGCTATGAAATTTCGCTTTTTTAAATCCATATGACTCTTATTCTGGTCTTGGCAGGCTGGGGAAGTGTTGCTGGCATGAAACTAGTTTAACCTCACAGGCAAGTCACAAGTCTTGCCGCCTGCCTTTTTCCTTCCTTTCTTAAGTTTCTTAAATTAATTTAACATAAATTATGATTTAGTTTATGTTTTTCTGTTAAGATTTTGTTGAGTTAGTTTATTGTTTCGTTTGTTATGCAGGCTGTTAATTAATAAATTTGGTTTCTTTAAATATGTGTATTTCATCCCCTGATAATTTTTTTCACCTTTCTGAGCTTCTCGTTCATAATTTTTTTTTTTTTTTCTCCATTCTTATTGTTCTTTGTGGTTTCAGTGATCTTGTATCTGTTGCTTGGCTTTTACTACACTTAATAAATTATTATTATATATATTTAAGTCTATTTGATAAAATTCTTGCCATTATCATTATTTCATTATTTTGTAATTACTTCTTTATTTTAAAAATATCTTATTACAGTATTAATTAGGTAGTGGGCTGCATTGCACAAGGGATTTTTTTTTTTTTTTTTTTTTTTTCAAAATTATGTAGAATTTAATTTTTAGATTAGTACCAGACTGTGGAACTAATCAGTGTAAAAAGATGATTTAAAATTTTATTATTATTTATAATAAGAGAATCCATATTTAATAAATAAATAAATAAAATTGTGTTTTAGTATGCTGCTGCTTGGGGCATTCCTATAATGACATCACAATGGGTATATGAAGCGTGGGCTAGAAGACACGATATTAAATGCAATGCAGGAGATGATGAATTTGTAAGTTATTTTGTAATTTAATTTCATTCATTTTTACTGTATGTTTCGAGAAATTTTACATTTTATAACTGAAAACTGATATGTATTCTTGAAATTACTCTGCTATAATAAATATGGTAAAATTATAGCGAATTAAGAGTAATATACATTGTAGTTCCAAAACTGTAAAATTGTATTTTATAATAATGAATTAGTTCATTTTTGGACTGTAAGGTTACTTTATTTTTTTAATGTAGAATAAGTTTAACAAATGTTGGTCATTTAAATATATATAATATGTCAATAAGATATTTAGTGTTTATGTATTTTAATCTTATCTATAATTAGTTCAAAGTATCATAAATAAAGTCAATATCTTTAAACAAATAGTTTGATGAATTAAGCAACAATGTTAGATATCTGGCTGCTCTAGTTCTTATTATTGAAATGACAAAGTGACGCTAAATTTTCAATAATTTTTGCATTTCATGGTAATAAGACCAGGGCTCGAAATTAGTAGTCGTTAGTTGTATTTTGCAACTAAATATTTTGTTTTGACGACCCCAATTTTATACCTAGTCGTCACTTTGACACCTAGCATTCTTTTTCCCCTTCAATGTGCAGTTCTAATCAGGGTTGGCAAAAACCCGGGTTTTTCTAGAAAAACCCAACCCACTTGGGTTTTTCTGGGGTTTTGCAGGTTTTTCTGGGCTTTTCTGGGTTTTTGTTTCAATACATTTGCATTGCAATGTTAGATATATGTTATTTAGCATATTAGTTGTAATACACCTAATTATATTAACTACTAATTAATAATTAATCTAGGATATTTATCTTAGGAATAAAAATTGGTTGGATTCTAATATTAAAATAGTGTTAATTAGTCAGATTAAGCTATATTTTATTTTAACGTATGCTTATTCAAAATTAATATTGTTAATGACAATAACTGATAAAATAAAATAATTTATATTCTTAAGTACAATACATATCATTTAAATTTTTTTTAATTATAAAAATAAGTTGCGCTGCTTTCCTTTTTTTTTTTTTTTTTTTTAAATAGTTGAAACGGTTATAGAAGAAAATTTTATTAGATTTATAATTATGTTGCTACTAAAATTGAAATAAAATTATTATAAAGTTTTAAAACTAAACAATTTAATTAGTTAAATATTGATTCTGGACAACATTTATGTTCGCTGTTAAACAAAAATATCGTTCGATTTTACAGGAAAAGGAAAACTGAACCAATTATAGAAGATAAACTTGCTTTTATTATATTTATAACTGTAGTTACTTTTTATGTTTAATACTTTTTTCTAGAAAATAAAAATAAGAGATTTAAAAGCTTTTAAAATACCTTATACAAAATCCTTTTAAGTGCAGCATTTTCATGATATATTTCAATTCGCAAAATATCGTGGACATCTTCAGATGTCAAAATTGCTGCCTTGACCATCATCGCTGAACTTCTATTTATTTTCTTCTTTTCTGACGTCATCATTTCATCTATTACTGTACATTAGCTGTTGCCAATCTTCTTGAATTGTACCATGCTCTCGGTCGTTAACTGCAGTGTTAGTTGTTTGTATTTTGAGGGCTTCACGTTTTAATGCGCATTGATGGGAATTACAGGGGGTGATTTCCCATCAATACGCATTAAAACGTGAAGCCCTCAAAATGAACAACTAACACCGCAGTTAACGCCCGAGAGCACGGTACAATTCCAGAAGATTGGCAACAGCTAATGTACAGGAATGAACGAAATGATGAAGTCAGAAAAGAAGAGAATAAATAGAAGTCCAGCGACGATGGTCAAGGCAGCAATTTTGACATCTGAAGATGACTGCAGTATTTAGCGAGTCGAAATATATCATGAAAATGCTGCACTTAAAAGGATTTTATATAAGGTATTTTAAAAGCTTTTAAATTGTTTAATTAGTCCTTTTTTTAATTTTAATATAAAAATAAGAGTTTTTTCTTAAAAGGTAAGGTGTTTTCTATACTTCATAAATGAGATGTGTAAATTATAAATAATTTTTAACAAAAACCCAGCGGGTTTTTGTTGGTGGGCCCGCCCAGTTTGCCAACCCTGGTTCTAATGTGCGATGAAAATAAAGGCACTAGCAACGAAGTAGTAGAAGCTAATTCCTAGCTTTCTTGTAAAAATATTAGCACTAGCAAATTATTAAAATGGAAAAAACTAATTAGATAAAGTATCAGTATTTTAAGTAATTGTAGTATATGTACAATGTTTACACATGTGTTTCTATGTGTAAATAACAGTTTTAAAATGGCATCAAAGTACAACATAATGGCAACTAACAAAACAGTGTTAGTTGCCATTTGGCACCCAACTTGCTGATTCTAATTTCGACCCCTGAATAAGACACCTTTTCACGTACTTGTCAAATATATATAATAAAAATTAAAAAGGAAATTTAGATGTTTACTGAAAGTTTAATGAATAATTCAAATTCTTATGGATATGTCATTTTTGTGAAATGATTATCTTCATGTCCTTTAATAAAATTTTTTTTTAGATGCGGTATAGGTTGTTACCTTTTGTGGGCTGCAAAATAGCCTTTATTGGCTATCAAAGTGATGAAGAGGACCATATGCTAGAAGTCTTAATAAAAAATGGTATTTAAATTTATTGAAAACATGTTTCTTAATTTAAAAATTAACTTTGTTGATTAAATTTCAAAGAATAGTTTTTTAATACTCTAAAAAATTAGTATTTTCATTTTGAAGTTTAAAAATAAAACTTAATTCAGATGTATTTTTTGTAAAAGTCTATTTCTAATCTCATTCAGTGCAACTGATATGTCTGTAGTTGGATATTTTTTAATTTTTGCTAGAGAAATAAGAGTGGTTCAAGATTCACACTAGAAGAAAAAACTGAGGGTAAAAAAAAAAAAAAATTCCCTAAATTAAAAATACATTAGTAAACACATTGCTTCGGCTTCATCATTAGTTCCAAGAAGCTTTTCTTGGGAGGATCCTCCCCTTTATCAATTGCAAACTTGTTGAAGTGGGCCTTGGCTATTTGTAGCATTGTCTTAATCTTTCAGCAGGTAGAGTCACTGGGGATCGATCTTGGCGGACTTGTGGTCATTAATAGGAGCCTGATTTTAAATTATCTCAATGGTTTCTCTATAGAACACGTCCATAGGGTTGTTATAGTTGGCTTTTTTTTTTGTGTGTCATTAAATTATATATTTATTTCGCTTTCCTGATAGGTTCTTGAAAGAGCAGTGGTGCATTTGGCATATTTTATATCATTTTTGTGTTCATTTAGACGTGTTTTTATTTTCCTCTTCATGACCTCTATATAACATCCTGTATTTTTATTATGGTATTCAAAAGGGATTTTATAAACACCGGCAGTTTCTAGGGGGGGGGGGAATTAATTACATCTTTATCATTTCTTATAATCTGGAAGATATTAGGATTAGGCTTTATTGGAATATTTAAATTATACTTACTAGCGGTATTTTTTATTTTGTTAGAGGTTCCTTGGTTAAATGGGATTGAAAAAGTAAATTTATTCTTTTTTTATATAATTTTTCTACTAGAAATTTAGGGTATCCTGCTTCAACTGCTAACTTTTTAATAAATTTAAGTTCATTATTTAAATTTGTTTTATCGGTACATATTAAAATCACGCGATTAACGTAACTACAAATGGTATTGATTTTGTATCTGTAAGGGGTTTTACTTCTATTATTTACTATTTCATTACTTGCCATCGGTTTCCTATAGACAGTGGTTTTTATTTTATTATTTTCACGTTTAATTTTTACATCTAAATAATTTATATCGTTATTCTGTTCGGATTAATAAGTAAACTTAATATTTTTATCTAACTGGTTCAATTCATTAAATATTTCTTCAATATTTTGATCTTTTTTAGTTACCGTGAAAACGTCATTTACATACCTAACCCAAAAAATTATTTTATTTTTCATTAATATTAAAATATCCTCCTCAAGTGTTCTTAATTTATATTCAGCAATAATTCCTGATATGGGCGATCCCATCGGCACCCCCATATTATGTTTATAAATGACGTCATTAAATCTGAAATAACTTTTACGTAAAATCAGGTTGCTGGTGGGTATTAATGTATTCACGATGGAAGTTTCATATTTATTTATTATTGCTTGGTTTATTATGCTAGAAATTTCGTATGTGTCAATGGATGGAAACAGGTTTATAACATCAAAGCTGATAAATTGATAGTTATCGTTAATTTTCAGTTCTTTAAGACGTTTAATGAAATCTTCTGTAGAATTAAGACTATTATCCGATGGGGGCAAAAGGTTACGATAAATAGTGGTCATGTATTTTTCCAGGGGGTAAGTAGGACCTTCTCTTTTGTTAACAATCGGTCGGAATTTGGGTGGATTTTTATGATCTTTAAATCACCCAAAGAGGCGAGGGATATTGGGTGCGAAATTATTAATAACGGGGGGATGATTATCGGGCCAATTCCCTTGTTCTATTAATCTGTTAACTTTATGAGTTTTTTATTAAGATCGTCTTTAACTTTAGTGGTTCCTATTTCTTTAATTGTATCATTCATCTTATTATTTGTAATCTGTATGGTTTAAAATAGCAATTTTGCAGGTTTTATCGGTAAGAGTACAAGTGATTTGTTAATTTTTCTTAATCTGTTTTAATGTCCTAAAATCGGCACAATTAATGTTTTTGGTCTTAATTCTTTTAGTTAATTCATTATGTGCGATATTCCTGATATGGTTTTTATTTTGTGGGGTGTGTGCCGATTTTAGGACATTAAAACAGATTAAGAAAAATCAACAAATCACTTGTACTCTTACCGATAAAACCTGCAAAATTGCTATTTTAAACCGTACAGATTACAATAATAAGATGAATGATACAATTAAAGAAATAGGAACCACCAAGGATAAAGACGACCATAATAAAATAAACTCATAAAGTTAACAGATTAATTAAACAAGGAAATTGGCATGATAATCATTCCCCCATTATTAATAATTTCACACCCAATACCCCTCGCCTCTTTGGGCAATTTAAAGATAATAAAAATCCACCCATATTCCGACCGATTGTTAACAAAAGAGAAGGTCCTACTTACCCCCTGGAAAAATACATGACAAATATTTATCGTAACGTCTTGTGCCCATCGGATAATAGTCTTAATTCTACAGAAGAATTTATTAAACGTCTCAAAGAACTGAAAATTAACGATAACCATCAATTTATCAGCTTTGATGTTATAAACCAAGCAATAATAAATAAATATGAAACTTCCATCGCGAATACATTTTTAGCCTCCACTCTCTACACTATATTACTATATGATTTCGACCAATATAATAAATAAAATAAAAAGTAGATTTTTTAAAAAGGAATTAAATAAATAAAGAAATTTTAATTAAGCTTAAATTTTAATCAGTTTAATCCTTACTACTATAAACTACCATTTTTTCCAATAAATACTATAAATTAAAAAATAATAATAATCTTTCAAAGGAATTAATTAGAAAAACGAAAAATATGAAGTTGTTATACTATGAAAATTGTACATAAAAATAACTGTTATAAATAGATTTAAAATTTAGTATACTTATTTTTTTCTACTGCATTACCATTTGACTTTTAATAAATATAATTATAATAATAATAATAATAAATAGATCTTGCCTTCAAATAAATGAATTAAATAAATGAAAAATAAATTGTGTGATAGCCGTCGCTAAGATGCACAGACGATTGAAACGAGAGAATAGAATTTATAAAAATGAAACATAGAAGCGATTATTAAAAAAAAAAAAAATTCAAATTCAAAATTCGAAAAATCTGGATGAGGTGCACACTTGCAGGGTCCCAACTACCCATTTGTGAAGTTTTATAGCTCTGATGAGAAGTGTGAGCACCAGAGCACAGACACGCACATAGACAGATACTTCTCTTTATTTATATAGATAGTATGTGCAACAATGTATTTAAAGTTACAAGTCATTTGTAGCTTTTTGTGAAACAGGTTGATCCAAAGCATTTGCGCTTTTCTTTATTTTGCAATTGGTCCCCTAATTGAACTCTGGACTAAATCGATAGTGGAAAATATCAGTATTAAAATGTTCTTTGCATATATAAAGTTTCAGGCCACTTTGTCTAGTATTTTGTTATATAATTGAAAAAATGTCTAAATAAATAAATAAAAATATGGAGCGACTCGACTTTCCGTCAACAGTTTCACATTATTTTCAAGAGTTAATTGTCTGTTCAGAATTGCTGATAATAGCTATTGAACTAGAAACCGAAAATAACATTCTGTTTTCTTGTTTGAAGTGACGAAGAAGAGCTGAAATTAAATATAAAAACAATGAAGAATTTGAGATTTTAATAATAATGATATGAAATTTTGAGAATTCTTTCAAAAATAGTGATAAACGATGATTACATTAGTGATTTACATAAAACACTAGCACAAATCATTAACAAAATTTTATGCACATGCAATATAAAAGTATTTCCCATTAAATTATTAATTTATTTTAATTTAATAAATAAATAAATAAAATTGGTTAAAAATTAAATTATTAAATTCTCCGCAATGAAAAAAAAAAAAAAACCTTTTTTAATAAGATTAATATTTTCTCTTAAAATAATAATTTAATTAAAATTGTAAAAAAAAAAGTTAAAATACTTAACTTTGCTACAATGTGTGTTTTGTTAGTTTTTATAGAAATAGCTAAAACTATTAGGGGGTCATATTTTGATTCATGGGGGCTTGTTGTGCAAATTTTGCACTCTACCGTATGTTTTCAACCATGCTCTTTAATTTAATCTTGGTTTCGTTTCAACTAGGGCTGTGCCGATTAATTGGTTCGGTTAATCGATTAATGCTCATTCCCGATCCATTTTTTTAATTGGCTCGATTAATTCGATTAAAAGTTTTCAAAATCTGATTAAAATTTTCTATATACAAATTAAAGTAAAATTCTACCTACAAAATATTTTTTCACATATTTTTGCTAACAAACATTTAGAGAAGCTTCAATCAAATGATGCAAAAGAGAGAAAAAAAAAAAAAACTTCTCAAGAAAATTTGTTGCACTTTTGTTGATGCATAAAAGGGGAAGAAAGTCTTTAAATAAAATGGCGTTTCATGCCCGTGCTGGGCTGTAGTCTTCTACAGGGAAGTGTTGGCTAGGATGACAGGATACCCAGAAACAAGAAACTTCCAAAAAATGGTAATGCTCAAGAAAAAAAAAAAAAAAAAAAAAAAAAAGAAACAAAGGACTGGGATTTCCACTACCCCTTTGATGGGTATAGGGTTTCAACAGAGTTTGTCAACATAGTTCAATACCTTCAAGAGTTAATTGCCTGTTCAGAATTGCTGATAATAACTATTGAACTAGAAATCGAAACTAACATTCTGTTTTCTAGTTCAAAGTGATGAAGAACTGAAATGTAAAAACAATGAAGAATTTGAGATTTTAATAATAATGATATGAAATTTTGAGAATTCTTTCAAAAATAGTGATAAACGAGGTGGACTAAACTTGCTATTATAAAATCAAAGTATGTGTAAATTCATCTAATTTTTATTTCAACATGAATTGAAAATTAATTTATTAAAATCAAAATTAAATAAACGAAAATATTTATATAAAATTAACACTTAAAGTCATCAATTATCACTTTGAAAATTGATTTAAATTTCAGTTATGAAATAGATATAATCGATTAAACAAAAATTTTTGAAAAAAAAAAAAAAAAAGTCAAAGTTGTGAATAAAATAATATTATAGGGAATTTACTTTTTAGAATATAAAAGTAATAATAAATATAAGTTTTTTCTCAGCTGTATTTCCGAATTTTTTTTTTATTTAGGAATATATTTTTCCATTATTTATTTGCATGTTTATTATTATTTATTGTTTAAGGAACTAGTTAAATTAAAATCTATATTATTTTTATGTATTATACTGTTTGTGTTCTATCTATCGATATGTAGGAGAATTGTATTCATCATTCAAATAAAATTATATAAAGAAAAATGAAAATCGATTAAAAATCCGATTAATCGACCAATTAATTTATTAATGAACTGAGATTAACCCAGTTAAAACTGTTAATCGATTCCCACCCCCTAGTTTCAACAGTAATTTTACTGATTCATACTTCTCTTGTCAGTGATATTCCTTCAATAGAATAAAATGTGGAATAAATAATTGTATCAATTTTGATCTGTTGTTATTTGAGCTGTTGGATAATACTGATTGCTTATTATTATTATTATTATTATTATTATTTTTAACTTGTTATAATTTCAATGTTACTATTAATAAATATTAATTAACAATGGTTGATATAATTAATTTTACCCTACAATAATTGAATTATCATTCATTTATATTGATTTAAGTTTTATTCTGTAACTTTAATTTTATCTTTTGTGTTTAACTTTATTTTTGTACATAACATTCTTATTATTCACAGCAATGCTAGCTTTAGAAAAAAGAACAACTGGGGCAGTTAACAGGTGGAAAAGGGGGCACATTTTTGTATTGATTTTTGTCCATAAACAAAATATTAATCAATAAAAAAACAACTGAGAATATCTTTAATCTCATGACAATTCTTTTGCATATATTTTATAAAACTTTCTGAAATATGTAATTTAGAAAATTATTTTTTTTTTTTTATAGAAAATGATGAATTGATTATCTCACTTTAAGACCACAATAAATATTCTAATTTAATGAGAAATACTGTGAAAAATATCTAATATTTTTCATTTCTCTCTGTTTACTGAATTATTCTATGATTCAAATTTGTTTAAAAACCTGTTAACTATTAAATATTTAGAAAGTCGAGTAAAGCCACTCTAATCAGCCCACCCCCCTCCCCCAATATGTTTATTTAAATTTTTCTAAAAATATTTAACTTCAAAAATTTTATTTATTAATTTTTTTTTTATTCTGTC
Source organism: Salticus scenicus (assembly GCA_963930645.1). Taxonomy (NCBI): domain Eukaryota; kingdom Metazoa; phylum Arthropoda; class Arachnida; order Araneae; family Salticidae; genus Salticus; species Salticus scenicus. The sequence goes on from CAWVNO010000276.1 coordinate 17,791, forward strand.
TTTATAGGTGGTGAAAGAGTAGAAATTAATGATCCATCATGTACACATTATGTTGTTGAAGATGGGCACACTGTTGAATCATCTGAGTATATACGCAATGCCTATATTGTAAAAAATGAGGTATAAATGATTCTCATGCCATCAAATTTTAAATTAAAATCTCTAAAAAGTTGGAGGGAATTTTTTTTTTTACTAAAAATTTCATAAAAACTGTGTGTAGAGATTAATTAAATAAAGAGTAAAATATGTATTTATTTTACATATAGTAAATATGTAGTAAAATAATAGAAAAACTGTAATTTAAACATTTTAAATTTCATTAAAAAAAAATATATTAACGTAATGTATTAGGGTATAGTTTTTATCAAGCAATAAATTTTATAATTATCAGTTTAAAAAAAAAAAAAATTTATAAAAATTTTATAACTAAATACAAATATACACTGCTCGACATTGAAAATGCAACACCAAGGAGGAATGATAATAACGGAATGAAATTTGCTGGACACCCTACATTATAGTAGAAAGAACAATTGATTAAAATTTCAGGAAATTTCGAGTAATATGTACTGAGAAAACAGTACGTAAAGCAGCGACCTCTGTGAGCAATAATTTTCTACTTTTAGAAAATTTTCTCACTGGCAATTTATGTTTACTAGTACCACCTAGTGGTCGAAACTCGATCACAAAAAATAATTAAATTGCAACTTAACAGCGCCACTTCTTGGCTGATGTGCATTCAAACTGAATCAGCAGAGTTTTACTTAATATATGTATCTCTGTTTGGTATACTGTAAATGCTGGATCTTTCCTGAAATGAGAGGAAATCACAACATGGAAACATCCCTTGTTGGGTGATATAGTCCAAAAGCTAATCGGCACCAATTCAAACTAAGGTCAAACTAAATATCAAGTTTAATTAAATTAAGTTCATTGGTTCATGAAGTACAGCATACGAACTCAAAAAGACAACATTTTTGAAGAATGGTCGAATTGATTTCAGGAAATCTCAAGACGTTTAACTTAATTGGAAATCTAAAATTTTTTTGAATGTTATACTTTTTTATATGCAGAAGATAGAATAATAAATCCCCTTTTTTAAAAATAAGTAATCAATTTCAGTTAATTGAAATGCAAGGAAATCTCAAAATATGAAATTCATTGAAAACTGGAAATCGAAATTTTTTCTTTATCTTCCACTTTCTTCTTATATATTTAGAAACTAGTAATAAATACACTTTTTTATAAATAAGTTGTCAATTTCAGTTGAAATGCAAGGAAATCTCAAAACTTGCAAATTTTTCGAAAACGACAATTCTAAAGTTTTTCCGAATCTTATACTTTCTTCTTATATATGCAGAAGACATAGTAATAAATCCAGTTTTTAAGAAAATAAGCAGTCAATGTCAGTTAATTGAAATATATTATGTTTTAGTTTAAAAATAAGTCTTCAAAGTAGAGCTGACGTAAATGAAATGAAATAAAATAAAATAAAAAGTAAATAGAACTTTCATTTGCATATATAATCAGTAGTATAAACTTTCAATCTACCATTCATTTACCCAAATTTCTTAGAACTTAGAATGAAAAATCTGTAGTCGAGAGTATAGTGATGCTGTACAAATGTCTATGGTTTTATTTGAGTTTTAAGAAATTGCCAGATTTAACAACTTTCTTCTTTAGGAATTTTTTAATACAAAAGAATCTGTGTATAAAGTGAAAAAGTGCTTAAAAAAAATAAAAGTATTTTTAAATACCTTCTTGACATCGTATAAAAGATAATTTTTGTATTCTGCAAATCTGGCTAATCATACCTTTCAAATGATACTATATTCAATCTTCTACTTCCACGATTAATATGTTAAAATAAAAGTGTAGACAAATTTTCATAATTTTTTTTGTGAATATTAAAATAATGTTGTGCCTGTGTAATTGACTGCATTTCTTTTTGTCTTTAAAGCACATTTTTCTTTTTTATTTAAAATCATATTTTAAAATACTATGCTGTATATATTTTGGTGTACAAAAAATATTTTCTAGTCAAACTCATATACAAATGACAGCATTTTCTGAATTCACACTAGACAAATTTTTTAATATTATAGAATTAGACATTTCTGTGATACATTTTACAATTTTAATTACAGCAAGAAAGAAAATTAGTCACCTGAAAATAGAGAATAAAGTACTTTTTATCCTTCATTATTTTAAGAAGTAGGTAGGAGAGAAATTAAAAATTGAAGCTGTAGGAGATTTCATTAAAATAATAGTTTTTTCTTTTCAGATATCTTTGAGTGTATAAAATTATTACCCAGCTGTACATTAGAAATATAGATTATTATATACTGCCCTAAATAAGCTATAATGCAAAATGGTTTGGATATTAGGAATTTCTTTTCTGAAAAAAATTATTTTTAGCAAAAAATTTCATTAAAAATGTGGTATTAAATATTATGTATTTCAATTTGACATTGAATATGGGAATTTTTATAAAAAAATTTCTGCTTTTATCTTGTGTTATGCACTATTAATATTCCTATTCAGTGGAAGACAAAGCAGTGAATAGGCGGGCAGAGCCTTGCAGGGGTTAATAAGTGAAGCGAGTCGGAGGGAGGTGAAACCTCCTTTGGATGTTTATAAGAAGAGGAAGCAAAGTGCAGAGCCTCCTAGTAGGATTAAAAAAAAAAAAAAAAAAAAAAAAAGGCAGAATCATAGTGCAGCAGCTGTCGAATAAGACTAAAGAAATAGATAAGAAAAAAATTTTGCAGTCAGTACATTAAAAATTTTTTCAGAAAAATCCAGACTTTAGCTATCACTGTCAGTATTAAAATAACTTATTCATTTGTTCCTGACTGCATAGATTTAAATCCCCTCTCCCTCTAAATATTTTCAGTCTATGCATGTTTTTCCTTTACAACTAATATTCCAGTTATTTGATTGTGTGTATTAAAAAAGTTTTAAAGACCCTATTATTATTGATAATAATTTTCACCCTTATTATTTCAAGTAATGTTTTTCTGAAATATATGAGAACGTATTGAGATTCCTTTTCATTCATAATTCAAAAGAAACAATACCAAGGAATGGATCATTCTAATAAGAAGTTAAAATCGTCTAACATTCATATTATTTAAATTTGGTTTAATTTATTGAAATAAAAACTGTTTAACCAACTTTTAAGATGGTGGAGAATAAATTAAAGAGTTTGTATTTTTTGACGTAACATTTTTTATAACACGTTGAGTGCCACATGAGTTCTTAAGGAAATCCCTGTCAGGCCACACACGCTGCTGAGAAGTGCTGGTATTGCAGTATTGCAATGCATTTTTATGTTTACTGTGTTTCAGTAAAATCCGTTAAAATGCCTTATTGATATAATCAATTAAGTAATTATTTAAAACAATGTAAATCTTTTAGTTTTATATCATATTTTACACTGTCAGCCACCGGTGGTTGACGTGGCCTAAACGGAAAGTTCAGTGTCAGACACCAATAGCTGACGTTTCACTCAACATGTTAATTAAAACAGATTTCTTTCAATCATTTGGTTATATTTGGATCTTAAATTACCATTCTGTGATTGGCTTCTAATGTAATCACTTATTATCATCATCATTTAGATATTGTAAAGAATGGAATGTTTAAATCATTATTATTTAAGTTATCTGCCTAATGATCTTAAAACATCACTACAAGATGAAAATTTGATGTTAAGTTGTATTGTCTTCCAACCCTTTACAATACTCAAATAAGATAAAATCAGTTTTATTAATGCGACAGGACTATTGCTTCCAGTCAGATTTTCACGCCATCATAGCTGCCGTATATGTTGAAAAAAAGGAATGTGTAACAGTTTCTTTTAACTTAAATTGAGGAACAAAACAATTATTGTATGTAATTATAAAAACTTTTATATATTTAAAAAGCAATGGTTAACTATTGAATTGATAAATAGTAAAATAATAAGGAAAAACAAAAGTCTCCATTTCCAAGAAAGGGAAAAAAAAAAAAAAAAAAAAAAAAAAACATCTGTCAGAGATAGAGAGAGAGAGATTAATTTAAATGCTGATATTTATTATTATTATTTTTATTTTTATTTTAAATTGACCTCATACTTTATTAACTTATTTAGTAATAGATATTTAAATACAGAAATAATTAAAAATGGTGATTCTTACTTATCTGTAAAATCAATGTGCTTTGATACTTATTAAACATAAATGAAATTATTAAATATTTTCAGTTTCATATTATAGAAGTGAAAGCAAAAATTCAAATGACTAATGCTCTTTAAAAATAAATAAATGATAACAAACACTTATTTATAGATCTTTGCACTTTAAAGTTAAAATATCAAAACTTAATGAAATTATATATAAAATGTAGTATAACTGTTGTTTTACTGTTAATCATAACATATTTTTTTTTACTATAAGATCAAAAGCAGTTGCATTTAGTGGCAACTTTCACATTCTCAAAGTTCAACAATGTTTATTTCTGTCAGATTAAATTATTAATGATTTTTTCTGATTTTTAACGTGAATGTGAGACAAAAGTGACAAGTGTAAAAGGAAATTTATAAAAATGCCTGACACATGAAATGAGTTTTCGTTATCAAATATAACAAACCAATTAAAATACTCTTCAGGAGTTATGACACTACAGATAGAGAGGCTTAAAACGTTGTGCTTTGCAAAGTTTGCATAAAGCTTACTTTTAATTATTGAAAATATATTTGTATGTATGTTTATTTTTCTTCTGTATGCACCTACACCACAACCTCTCTGATCCAAATAAGACGTGTATTATCGCCCCTTTCCCCCAGCCCCCATGGAAAAAAAAAACAAAACCAAAAAACTAAGTGCCTTAATTCTATATACTCTGCATTTTATAAATTGAAGCAGATTTTAATTACCATTTTTATCACTTGTCCTAGCATTTAGATTTTCTCTCTAAGCTGTACATAATTTAACATCTCAATTTTAATTAAAATTCATGTAAAATAACATTTTGAAAAAGTTCCACCACTGATAAATAGTAAGTTTTTAAATGTGTAATATTTCCTTTTGAAATTGTTTTTTCATGATTTAACGACGCCATTTTGAGCACTCGCACAGTATTTAAAAAATAATTCTGGGTCTATTTTATTTATTTCTTCTTACAGCTATAAATGATTATTATTTAGTAAACCCACATTTTCTCTAAATTAAAATCTAGCGGACTGTATTCAGTTCATTTGCACGTAAAATTTATTTCAATGTTACATTAAAATTACAACTCAAATTACAAATTCCCAGCTCAAACAAGAATTAACACAGAACATTCTCTTCTATTATGAAAGTAACACAAATAAAATCCATGAAGATAAAACTCAATGTTAGTAGTTAGCGAAATTTGCAAATTAGGGAGGCCAAGACTAAACAACCTGAGAGTATTGGCTCAGTGTCTGAGAATTTGAGAATAGTTTTATAAATATAAATATGTAAATTTAAAATTAATTCCAAGCCAGATGTCACTGGCAGAGTTAATCTTGTGACCAAATATTGTAGGTATTTTAAGGGGAAGGTCAAGATTTGGGATTGATTGCCATTTATATAAACGTTTAATACTTGGAGAATAATAATAATTGTATGAGAATGGTTGAATATCTTTTTTGTTATTTATCAAAGCAATTTTTTGAATTTTTCTAGTGGTTTTGGGCTTGTATTCAGATGGAAGCAAAAGCAGAAGAGAGAATATATGCATTTGAAAATGTAAGTAAATAATATTTTAATTATAATAAAAGAGTTCATGCTAATGATGCAAATTTCATTATAAAATATGTGTATTACAGTTTATGCTGCTATAGGTGGACATTTTTTTAGCAGTACATTGTGTGTGCTGCCTATCTTTTAAATTGATATCTTTCACTAATTGGAGTAATTTGACTTCACTGGTCAACTGAAAAACTTTGAGTTATTTCTCATCTTTTGGTACATTCTGCATCTTTCTGTATTCAGCAATTTGGGAGGAGATTTTAATAGTGTGATTTTGTATATGTGTTTTGTACCAGTTTAAATAATTATTTTGTTCAATATCTTTTATATAAAGCATAATTAACTGAAATCTGATATACATATATTACCAGTACTTTGTTATCGTCCGGATTTTAATTATTATTATTATTTTTTACTGTAATTTGAATTAGAATTTTATATTTCTTTATTAAGT
>CAWVNO010000276.1:24200-46064 GCA_963930645.1 Salticus scenicus
ATTTTTTAAATAAACTCTCCTTTCTTTCTTCTTTTTTTGAATAGCCAAATGTAACATCTTCCTCGCTCGTCATGCCTGTTAGAGGTAACAAGCGCAAAAGACTAGAGAATATGGCACACATGCTTGCAATGGAGCCAATGGGTGATATTGAACATTATAACATAAAACCAGAAACTCATGTTAAGCTCTCTCTTAGTGGTGCTTCAATTTTAGATGCAACTTTATCCCCTGAAAAATCATTAGGTTTGTATTTTTCTAATAAATTTATTTCATAATGTTAATCTGTTCTGGTTCTTAACAAAAAGTGTAGATGTTTCAGATTTCACAATAACTGTATATAGAAGAGTTAAGCTTTATTAAAAATAATATAAGTATGATAATTATTGAATATAATATAATAAATAATTATATATAGTTTTTCTTTTAAATATGTGCAAATAATTGAACAAAATAATAAAATTTCTTAAATTTCAAACTCACTAGATAAAATTTGCCGATATTTTAGTTTATGTCCACTTTTTTTTTTTTTTTTTCTGATTTTTTTTAAAAATTTTGTTGAGAGACCAGCAAAATTTAATCTCTTTTCTCAACATTTGAATATAGACGTACAATTATCATTCTAAAAATATTTTAAATAAAGTAAATATTTAAGTTATAACACTTTCATATGCGTCCTTCTCTTTTTAATTTTATCCTTACAGCAAAATCTATCTAAAAATACATCACTAAGCCCGTCCCTTTGAGAGGACTTAGTACCATTGAAGGTTTCATATAATTTAATATTCATAAATTGAATTATTTTAGTCTTGTTCAATAAAATATATTCATGTAACGTTTCTTATGGTTTTTGAAATCTTTAAATTGAGTTTTATGAGTTTGCATTTTTTCATGAATTCATGATCTTCAGAATTCTAAAACTTATTCAGATGTTTAAGAAAATATTTCATTTTTCTTTTTTTTTTTTGTAATGTTTCTTAGACCTGAAGCTACCACTTTTAGCTGTATTTCTTTGCTAATGTGGCCAAGTTTGACTTTCATAGAAGCCATTTTTTTTCCCTTTTTGTCTTTACAAGCTGCAACTAATTAATGAATCTTTGTTATAAAAGAATCTAATTTTAAACTGAAGGAAGTTAAATCTTGCATTTTCCTCTTTGTATATCTATCTTTAAATTACCGGATATCTGTATCCAAAGTGCAGATATCCGGTACGTCATCGGATATTTAAAATTCAGCCAGACAACAGATATTCGTTTCATCCCTATTAAAAATTGAAGATGCAACCGGCACATGCAACATCATTCAGATTCCATCACAAAATAAGTGATGATGTATCTCTCAAGACCTGGAAAGCACCAACAACACAACTTGAATTGATCATTTGTCCACAGTATTACTGACATTAACCTCCAGGTGTAAATATTGTAAACCTCTCAAAGAATTGGCTGATTCCACTCCTTTTGTGTGAATTTATAGTAAGTGTTTCCTATGAATGTCTGTGTAAACGGGAAGAGAGGAGTTAGAAGTCAAGGCCATTGCCAAAAAAGATTTTTTTTTTTTTTTCTTTTGGGAGGAGGTTCAAACTTTAGTACATAATGTTTCTGTGTTAAAAATGAAGTTTAGTTTAAAAAATAGCAACAAATATGCAAAATTTCAAGGTTTGAAATTCCGATAAATTAAAAATTACCACTTATTACAAAGCTTTATACACAAATAATATAAATAATTGATGTCCTTTAATTTATAGTATTAATATCAATTTTTTAGCTGATTTATGTTGAACAATTTCTGTTAAAAGATTACCTCTTCAAAGGATCAATTTTCTATGACACAACACCGTCTATGAATGTGTTACTGTATTTTTAAAAGGTGATGCTGATTTTGCATTGCTTACTTTCCATCCCCACCCCCTTGAATAAACTTGAATCCCTTTTTAAGAGCTAAATGTTTATTCTCCACTTCTATCTTCATTATCTTAACCATCATTATTTTAAAATCACTGTTGTAGATGATGAAATTTTTGAGTCTATTAAATAATGCTTATTACAATAATTAATGTAGCATTTAAGGAATAACTCTTGTAATTTCTACAAATAAATTACATACAACATAAAACTTGTACATCTTAAGTAATTTTGAAATGCAGTCATGTCTTGTATTTTATTGTAATAAAAGAAAATATGTATATATATTTTCTTAGAAATATATAATAAAGATGCCAAAAATAAATTCAAAAACTGGCATACGTCAATAGAAAGAAATTAAAACCTCCTCACACACCACAAATTTCAATATATATATAAATTGAAAGCACAGTCATTTAAGACTCATACATGCACTTTCTTTTTTAAGTGTAATAGTGTATTGTTTTGTTCTTTTCCGTTACAGTTAAATTTTGATAAAATACTTAAATAACCTTTCTCATATTCAAATGTTTTTTAAATCTTTGCAATAAATAATTATTAATTTTCAGATATTTCAGGAGTTAATTTAGATATGATTAAAAGTCCCCCTCTTGATATGCGTAAACTTTCACCGAGGCAACAAGTTGTGTATGAACTTTTCCAGACAGAAAGCAATTACGTTGGTATTTTGAATACAATTATAACTGTAAGTATAGAAAAAATATTTTGTGCTTTCAAATTTCTTTTTAATGAGTTTTTGTTAGAATATGTCTGTTGGTGGTGTACTTTATTAAAATTTTAACAAGCTTGAATATTTAATTTCTGATGAAGAGTTTTTTTTATTATTTCCTCTTTTGCACCAAAAATTTCTTACATCAGGTGTGATTTTTTTTTTTTTTTCCCTTATAATGTTGTAAATTATGTTAAAGATTTTTTAAAGATGATATTCATATCAAAGAAACTTTTACTGGTCGATATATATATTTCATTAATTATATAGGGTGAGCCAAAAATTACTGGCACATTTTATTTAAATGTTAATGTAAAATCAAGTTACTAATATACAAGAGTGCTGTTTTTACTGCAATGTGTCTATGAAAAATTTTGTTTAATAAAAAAGTTAATTTCAAATTTTCCTCATAAATACCATTGTATTTTAAAGAAAGGCAAGAAAAAGCATTAAAAATGCAATGTAAGCAATTAAAGAATGTTTATTTTATTTAAATTCACAACACTATTTTAATATGTGTAGCAGTGTAGCCTTTATAACTTTTATCACATTCAAACGGTAATCCAATCCATTTCAATTGACTTGTTCATTAGTATTGGTTGTAGGAGAGACAGGAATATATACATTATTCACATTTTCAATATTTTAATATCAGCCACTGGAAAAGCATACACTTTGTTCTTAACGAAGTCCCATAAGAAAAAATTAAGAAGGGTTAAGTCTAAGGATCCAAAAGTACAAGAAACACTATTTAAGCGAAACACATGATATCACAATAAATATAAGCAAAAATTGGAACTTTTTTTTTTCTTTTTTAATTTGCTTAAACCAAATTTTTCACCATGAAAAACATTGTAGTACAAACCACACTCATATATCACTTACTTGATTTTGAATTAATTTTAAATGTGTCAAGAACTTTTTGCCCACCCTGTATTTCATGAAGGTCTTAAAAGTTGATTAAAATTAAATTCATTTTATAGCTTTTTTTTTTTTTTTTTTTTTTTTTTAATTTACAAAATTCCATGTAAAAATGTTTTTAATGTGCTATGAAAATCTCAATATTTTCATAGAAGTTCCTAATTTCATAAAAGCTATCCCTTTCCAACCGGAATATTTTTACTTTAAAATATTACATTCTTCTGTTTTTCCCGGCTGAAAGAAAAATATGGAGTACAACTACCATTTGTTGATTGAAAATGGTACTTTACACTTTCTGGTACTTAGTACGATCGTTCATTTCCTGTTTTTATTACATACGACTGCTGCAGATGCAAAAATGTATATGGATATGTGGGTGGATGTCTAACCTACACAGTTGTGCAGCTTAGGTCGGAAAGGGTTATACAAATGACTTTATAGTAATAATAATAAAAGATTATTGTAATTGAATTGGGCAACTAAATCTTACTAAAAGAATTAATGAGAATTAAAAGGAAATTGAAGCGTAAAAGCAACAGCAAAATAAAAAAAATTTATTTAGAGGAAAATAAGATACATGGATTTATAAAGTTCTTGGAGCATTCGATGGTGTGAAATATTATAAAGTAGTGTGGAAACAGGTTTCACATTAGAAAAAAATATTGAGTGAAATTTGCCATTCTAACAAAAAAATTAAATGGAGTTCTTCAAATTTAAGCGAGATTACATATATACCAGTTCACAGATTTCCCCCCTCCCCCCAAAAGAATTATTATATTATCCGAAGCAGCTAAATAAATATTCAATAAACAATGTGAAAACATTGTAGGAAATGCTTCTTTATGATAAATTTTTGAGTGGGATTTTTAAAAATAAATTAGGATTATTGCAGCCCCACTTTCTAATGTGAATCCTGGAAATAGCCAAATGAAATAATAGTAGAAATTTATAAAATGTATCTCTCTAATGAATAGCGACAGGTAGATAAAATTGGATTAAAAAACTGAGTAGTGTAAATACAGAATATATATATAATTTGTCTGATTAAAAAAAAAAAAATAAATAAATAAAAAAATATTAGCAGAAATTTATAAAACAGGGCTCGCTCCCTAGTAGTTGAGAAAGATGAGTGTCAAATATAAATCTCTGCAATAAAAAATTGGCTACAATATTAGGAAAAGTAATTTTAACTATGAGGGCTAGAATTTGACAATGTATTGATTCATCAAGAAATATTGATTTAATGTTTTTATTACTAAGTGGATTTAAGCTTACAACGATTCTAGCTAGTATCAATTTTACTATTGCTAAATCCTTTTAAGTTTATGCCTATTCTTGTCAATATCAATTTTAGCTTACACTGATTCTTGCCAATATCAATTTTACATAGATCTATTGCTAAATTGATTTGAACTTACCTGATTTCTGATGTATACATCATTAGTGCATGCATCATATTAGAACCAATTGCAATTTATAGTAAAAAGAACATTGATTTGATTGCTGATTCTGGCATAAAAGTATTTTATCATATGCAGACAGATATTATTTAAATATAGTCAAATCTTGTTCTTGACGTCTCAGAAAAAAAAAAAAAGTAAATCTATTGAAAACCGGAAGCCAAATATTTTTACAAATACTGTAATTTTTTCTATTGAATAAAGAAAGCAAAAAACATTAATTTTTTATTTTTCACACAGGGTTGATACGCCTCGGAGAACCTGAAAACTCAGGGGGAAAAAAATTAGTCATAAAATCTCAGGGAAACTTTCAAAACAAGTACCAAACCAAAACCTGGGAAAACAGGGATCTACTCTGGAAAAAGCTGGTACTCGCATGTTTCCGTGACATCATTATAGAAATCCGATAAGACACTCCTACTAACATCATGCCAATCCAATTAAAAACTGGGCACGCTTTTTGCATCATGAACAATCCAATCATGAAATTAGACATACCGACACCTTTCCTCTAAGAGATTCTTTAGCTTTATTTTTCTCTATAGCTAATTTGTTTTCATTCGATAGTCGGCATCTGGCAGCAGCTTTAAATATTTCATTTGTTATTTAGTCGTACTGATGCAGTGTGCACATGCTTAGCTTAGGCATTTTTTTTCATTTTTTTTGTGAGATTGATTGAATTATAATTAAAAAGAAATTATTATCATGAGTTGGAAAACATCGTTTAATTTGGATTTGACAAATAAAACCTTAAATTCACAGTTTGTATTTTGGGTCGAAAGTGTAGATAGTGACCCTTACAAAGCACAATGTTGTTTAATAATCATTGGCTAATCAAATTTTTTGAAGCATTTGGTTTAAGGGCAAATTTTTATGTAAGGTAATTAAGTTTCCAGGAGTTTGTTATATATATGGTACACATTTTCAATTCTGATTAATATTTTATTTTGTCTGAAAAGGATTTTAAAATTAATTTAAAATAAGTTATTCAGATTCAAAACATTCTAGGCAGTTAGTTCGCTACTATATATATATATATATATATATATATATTTTCTTTTTAAGAAAAAGGGGGGGGGGGGAGTGGATTAAAATAAACATCACGAGTTGTTGATATGGAAAAATTATTGATTCTGGGAATTAACTCAGGGAAAACTCAGGTAATTTTTTTTTTCTGAAAATGAGTATGAACCCTGTCACATAAAATCACATTCATTTAGTCATTGTTAAATCTTTATTAAAATCTGATTATATGTAGGTGTTATTTTATGTCTGCCTATTAAAGGTTTTTAAATGGTGCTTTACTGTATTACTTTAAATAGAAACTTATTTTTCTAGAAAACTTTTATTTCTAGTAGTTACTTTTTAATATGATAATTAAATTATTTTTTGCATATCTTTTATTATTTAAATTCTTTAATGTTTAGGTATTTAAGGAGCCACTTGAAGATCCAGATCAGAGAGGCGATCCATTACTTGCCCCTGCAGAAATAAAAATAATTTTTGGAAATTTGCCACCTATATTTGAAATTCATCAAAAAATTAGAAATGAACTAGCATTGATAGTCCACAGTTGGAATGATGATCACAGTATCGGAAATTTAATTTTAAATCATGTGAGATTTATAATTTTTTGTACATGCATACAGCAACTAAACTATCTAAACCTATCTAATTAAAAATTTTTGAATTTTATAAAAATATTAATTTTCCCTACAGGCACATGAATTTATGAAATCCTATCCCCCATTTGTAAATTTTTTTGAAAAAACTAAGGAGGTGTTAGCTAGTTGTGATGCCACAAAACCAAGGTTTCATGCATTTTTAAAGGTAGTTATTTTTATTTATTTATCTATGTTTATTTTATATATTTATTACTTCCTTATACAAAGTGTTAGGAAGTATTATAATCCCAATTTGCAAAATGGATTTTGTATCATGCATAACTCAAAAACGAATGATCGTAGAATGTTGTAAATTTATATTTGAGACTGTCATGACGTCTAGTTGTACAACTCCAACTTTAGTCATGATACGAGCTCCCGTTTTAAAGATATCTGCGATTTTACACAATTTCTTGTGACGTCTGTATGTGTGTGGAAAACCTGGAAAACTCAGGGAATTTGAAAATCTATTAAACAGGAAAAACTCAGGGATTTTCCAAAATTTATTGCGAAAACAGGGAAAATTCAGGAAATTTTGAAATTTTTTGGAAAAACATAGGAAAATTTTTTCATAATCAAATATTTTTGAAAATTTTTGTGCTTTATAATGAATCAATTATGTTTTTTTCCTTAACTATAGTAAGTTAATAAAATTAATATACCCTAAATATGTTCAATTTACTTGTAAGCATGTTAGATTCTAATGCTGCATGATTGCGTGTCATCTATTTTACTTCTAAAAGGGACATAGAAATCTCAGGGAATTTTTTCTCCCAATTTGTGTAGCAACCCTGAAAAGTGTGTGTTTATCTCTCATAACTCAAAAATGATTGGACGTAAAACATTTCAGATTGTTTAGATTTCTTATAACATCTGGTGGTGCACCTCCCTTTTTGGTCTTTCTGTGACTTCCGTTTTGAAGATATTTACGAAAATTATATTTATAATGTCTAAAAATACAGATCTCGGTCAATATATATGACTACCGTCATAGAGATTTATACGGAGCTAATGATAAAGCCCTTAATCATGTTATGAAAGTTGTTGGCATTTTTGCATGTAGAAAGTTATTTTTAAAGAAATAAGCAGGTTCTAGTTGACAAACACTTTATTTAATGAGTATTCTGGAAACAGTTGATTTAAACTGTTTTTCGTACTACAAAATCAACAATAAACGGATAATTTTGAAATAATTTTCTAAAACAATAATTCATATTACAGAAGTCAAGTAAACAGAATAAATACACTACAGAGCAGGAATTTCACAAATTCAGGAACAATGATCAACTGCACAATTCGAAGTCTAAAAGAATTTGAATTTATCGAGAGTCTTGTCAGTGGTTTATTGAATTTTCAAGATAGGTCTGCACTAAAAACCAGTAAATCATTCACGGAAATTCCAGAACTTGTCTCTTACTGAAGTTGAAGATACCAAACATTGGAAATCCTAAACTATCACTTTTAGTGAAATTGCCTAATTTGATGCCAACCTAATTTGATGGTTGCCTAATTTGATGACTACATTTTCACCATCTTCGTGCAAATGAAAACTGCCATCTATTTCCATTTTACACTACAACTGTACAGAAAGTAGCACATAAAGAAATAGACAAGTTCTAGTCTACCGTCTACAATCTTTTTTTTATGATGGTTTTGCCAGTCATTTATGATTTATAGAACTTTCGGAGATGTCAGTTCTGTATTAGAAACCAATGAAACTTCCAGGACTCTGTTAATATTGAAGTTAGTTTCCAAACTTTCGCGACTCTAAACTACAAAATTTTGCCAAATTTGCAGACATGTTACTTTTCAGCCTTAAGGCTGAATTCAGCCTTTTTAAGCTTGAAAAATGTTATTCTTGGGATCAATGCAAATCCGCATTGAAACTTTTTGAACATGTGTAGGGGGGGGGGGGGGTTGTCAGCCTGAATTTGTGCAATATATTATTAGCAATTTCTATGTGATTGACTTTCAAGAAATGTCAAATTCAAACTTGGAGAAAATGAAAAAGAAATATAGCACTTCAACTGCATTTTCCTAATGAACTTGAACTACATTATTTTGCTAATCAATTGCCCCAGCAAACAATGCTTCTATAGGATAAACTTACTTTCAAGTATATGTAATATTTTGTCTGTTTTATAAGCACTTACAACTATTTTAATTATAATTAATATGATATTCAATATAAGATTTATTGTTCTGATTTTGTTTACTGTGTGAACATGTATGCAATCAGATTTAACATTATTTTTATTATTGAAAAATTTATATTGTGTCAGTTGCCTGATACCACTTTTGAGAGGGGGGGGGGGTCGTGAAAAGTTCAGCCTTTTTTTCTGTAAGCTTGTACCATGTCTGAATTTGGCACCAAGTCATGAAATTTGATGCTAAATTGCTAAAATCGACACCAAAACGAAAGTATGCATTGGCGAGAAACTTTGCAAAATTAGCAACCAAATTTGGCAGAAAATATTATTTCTGGGTATTCAGAATGAGTAAACCCTTTCTCTATTTTAACAAAGTAAATTGTTTTGGTATAATGTGTCGTTTCTGACCATTAATTTCCTGCAAAGTGAACCAGAGTAGGCTATCTACACTCGAGTGAATTCCATTGACAGCTGTTCTTAGGAATGTTTGATTGGAAGCTGTCTGTTCATTTTACGAACCAATTATCACACACAAAAATGTCAATGTTTTTCTAACAATATGTATTATTTCATTTGGTGTATAAGGAAGTTGTGTGATGTCCACATCAATTTTTTTTTTTTTTTTTTAATTGAACCTTCTAAGGCAGTTTAGGAAATATAAATTTAGCCATCAAACACCTTGGTGGTGAAACTTTTCAGGGACTATCTCTAATTTCAGTGTTTTTCAAAATTTTGCTCTGAATTTTATGTTAAGTAGCTTTGTTTTTATAGAAATTTCACATTTTAAATATTTGATTTGCCTATATCGTAGTAGTTTCGAAGAAATGAATTTCTTCTCTATCATTTCTAATTTTTTGAAAAATATTTCTATTGATTTAACCCTTCATTTTCTGTGATGCCAATTGGAATCATAACATTTCAGATTTTCTTTCTTACCATCTAACACTCCCACTGATTCAAAATGAACAATATTAAAATCTATATACATTTTCCCACCGAAAAATATATATTTTAGATGATTTTACTAACCTTGTTGATAAATGAAAGTATTTAATTAATTGCAATATGTGATTCTTTCAAAATTTTGATATGTTTATTTATAGAAAAATTAGGATTTTAAATGCAGACATGTTACTTTTCAGCCTTAAGGCTGAATTCAGCCTTTTAAAGCTTGAAAATTATTATTCTTGGGATCAATGCAAATTTTCATTAAAACTTTTTGGACATGTGTAGGGGGGGGGGGTCTGCCTGAATTTGTGCAATATATTATTAGCAATTTCTATATGATTGGTGTTCAAGAAATGTCAAATTCAAACATGGAGAAAATGAAAAAGAAATAGCACTTGAACTTCATTTTCCTAATGAACTTGAACTACACTATTTTGCTAATCAACTGCCCCAGCAAACAATGCTTCTATAGAATAAACTTATTTTCAAGTATATGTAATAAGTTTGTCTGTTTTTTAAGCACTTACAACTATTTTAATTATAATTAATATGATATTCAATGTAAGATTTATTCTTCCGATTTTATTTATTGTGTGTACATGTATTCAATCAGATTTAACATTATTTTTATTATTGAAAAAATTTATATTGTGTCAGTTGCCTGACACCCCTTTTGAGGGGGGGGGGGCGTGAAAAGTTCAGCCTTTTTTTCTGTAAGCTTGTACCATGTCTGTAAATGGCATCACTGGCTAAATTAAACACAAAAAACAGCTATTACTCCTATTAAAAAATACTAATAATTTTCAATACCTTTGTACCATTTTTAGTAGAGCTCTACTCAAAAATCTGAAATTTCTCCCCGAAAAGCGATTTCCCCGACTCCCTCTGTAATAATCAAAAATTCCAAAATTGTACATAATGTTTTATTTATACTCAAGTCTAGTCTCCTCATGTGCAATTTCTTCACCGTGAAGTAATTTGGGACCGAGTTATATTTACAAATGTTTTTTTTTTGCTTCCTCCCCCAGGGGAAAAGGGAGGGGGAATATCAATAAATCCTGTTACTTTAGGGGTTGGATACATATAAACAATCCAAGTACCAAACTTTGTGACTGCAGCTCTCATAAATTTCTCAGAACAAATTTGCCCTTCGTAACACATATGTGAAAGCATATTTCATTTTATGTTGAAAAAAAAAAAAAAAAAAAACTGTTAACATTTTGGCAACAATTAAAGATTTAAATGGCTAATTTTTGAGCAATTATCAGCTTATTATTTTCATTTTTAGAACATCTAATCAAAAATTCTAAAATCGGGCTTCAAGTTGTAGCTGAATAAGTCATAACGAACCATCATGCAAATCTGCATAGCTCTGCGATCAGCCCTTTTCTTAAAAAGCACCAGATATATATACACAATGACACACACACAAACATATTATTTTATTATATGTATGTATAGATAAGGGTTTTGTAAGTAGCATTTATGATTTTATTGCTGTCATTTGATTTCCGGTAAACTGTTTCTTCAAGGTTTAAATTAGAAGTTTGATTAAAGTGATGTCTATAAAGTCTGAGTTTTTATTTTCTATTTCAAATGTAAATTTTATATTTTCAGTACTTTTATTTATTTTATTATGTATTATTTTGGAGAGAAAGGTATTTTTTACATCATAAACATCATTGACATACAAGAATCACTCAATTTTTAAGTACAGCTTCCTTTCCAAACATTAACTTTTTTAGGAAATTTTTTCCAAAAATTAAAATGCTTCAAACCTTTTTTTTTTTTAATCACAGAAAAATATTCATGTGCTTTATCAATCTTATCTTCAGAATGAAAATGACGACTTCATAAATTTTTCTAAAGATTAAAAAGTAGCCAAAAGCCACTTATATCAAGATCAGGGGAATAGGGTGAAAGTTCTGTTAATTTAGCGCATATTTTTGTTCAAGAGATTTGACTAATTTTCTGTATTAGAAAATGCATTATCATGACAGATGAATCCCCCTTACATTCACTTCTTGAATATTTTCTGAGTCACGCTTAATGATCTACCAGTTAGCTA
This sequence comes from Salticus scenicus, assembly GCA_963930645.1. Taxonomy (NCBI): domain Eukaryota; kingdom Metazoa; phylum Arthropoda; class Arachnida; order Araneae; family Salticidae; genus Salticus; species Salticus scenicus. The sequence continues at coordinate 36,043 of CAWVNO010000276.1, forward strand.
TTACTGTCTTCTGTCTCCCATCTTTGCTTTGACCAGCGTTATACGTTTGAAGAAATCAGCATATATTACTTTTTTCATTGCTTATTTTTTTTTTAATCATTGTTGGTTTGGAGTCATCTTTAAAATCTCATATTATGCTTTCTTGCCATGTTGGGATATCAAAACATGAAATGTGCATTTCATCTCCAATTATGATTTTAGAAATAAGGTGATGTCCATCATCATTTTTCAGTTTTACTGTACTACATGCATTTTTAAAATTTTTGTCAATTTTTAACAATTATATATTTTTAATATATATATATTAATTGTAATTTTCTTATGCATAGATATTTATATTTTTCTTTTTTAGAGATGTCAAAGCAAACCTGAATGTGGCCGACAGTCTCTGCAAGAACTGTTAATAAGACCAGTTCAGAGACTTCCAAGTGTTATTTTATTACTTTCAGGTTGACAAATTTTCTTTTTACTCCATATTTCATTGTTCTTTATTTAAAAGTATCTTTTCTGTTAACAATATTTTTCTTAAAAAAAAAAATAAAAATAAAAATAAATAAATAAATAAATCTCTATTTATAATAAAGCAAAGTATTTATTGGCAAATAAAGTAGAATAACTCTAAATATACCTATTTTTTCAATGAATGTAGGCCATATTTAATTAAACCTGATGATGATTAAATAAATAAAATAAAAATAACTGTTATATTTATGTAAAAAGAATTTCCAAAATGGTGTTTTGTTTAAACTCTGTATACATCAAGATATTAGTTTTGAAGATAGCATAGAAAGTTAAGGCAAGAAAGATTAGCTGTTTTTATTTTATAACCAAGTAGAACAAATTATCAGATTACATTGTTGAACTAAAAAGTTTCAAAATCTTTTTTTACATAAGATACTAAATTGTGAATGAATTCTAAATGTGTCTTCTGCATAATTATGTTTAAATTTTTATCGCATCAAATGTTAAAAACATTTGCCATTTTTTACCAAGGATTAGGAATCTAGCATATCTCAAAAACAAATGGTCTTAGAATGGTGTAAATTTATATTTGTGCATACGATCCAGTTGTATAGCATGAATATTGGTCTTGATACGAATTTCCATTTTAAGAGAGATCAACAATTTTACATGACTTTTTGTGACATCTGTATGTGTGTAATATATCTTGCATAACTCAAAAGCAATTAGTCGTAGAACATTACAAATTTGTATGTAGGCTTGTTATAACATTTAGTTACGTGACTCCCTTTTTGGTCTTTCTATGATTCTGCATTTTTGTGACACCCAAGAAAATTTTATCCATGATCACGAAAAGTAAAATATTTTTGATCATTATATATAACCTATTGCCATAGATTTCAACAACTAACAGCTAATGATAGAACCCATAATGATATTTTTACAAAAGTTGTTGACTTTTTTGATGTAGAAAGTAATTCATAAAGTAATAGGCAGGCTGTAGTTGATGAATGCACTTTATTTATTGAATATTCTAAAAACAGCCAAATTATGTAAAGAAACAGGCAGGTTATTGTCCACAATCATCATTAATGACTCGTTTCTTTATATAGTCTTGTCAGTGTTTATAGAACTTTTGATGAAGAAATTCTAGAACTCACTTAGTATTGAAATTAGAAGATAAAGTATTTAGCAATTCTAAACCACATTTTCACCAAATTTGGTTGCCAAGTCACCAAGTTTAGCATATGGTTGCCAAGTTTGTCACAAAGTCCAAAATGTGCAGTGCTGCCAACTCTCCCGTTTTTCACGGGAGACTCCCGTTTTTTAACCCTATCTCCCGTTTTTACGTTTTAATGTGTATTTCTCCCGTTTTTCTAATATTTTCGAAAAATCGAACTAAAAACGCTAATTTTTGACAATTCGTAGGTGCCATCTTTCCAGATTTACGAAGGTCTTCCAATTCACAATCTTTCTGCATCCACAACATAAATGTCGATATTCATTTAAAACTTACTTTATGAGATATTAGAATCTCTAAAGAAACTGAATCCTTCAATATTTCTCGCTTACGTAATTATTTTTAACTCCCCCTTCCCCCATATTTTCCTATCTCCAACTAGTGATCGGTGATCAAATGTCGGCCATAAAAGAAGGAACCTGGCCTAATAACAAACCACCTACAATAAATAATTTTGCACCAAATACACCAAGAATTTTTGGCAGATATAAAGATCACAAGAACCCCCCCAAAATTAGACCAGTTGTTAACAAAAGCGAAGGACCCACTTACATAATGGAAAAATATATGGCTGAAATTTATAAAAACTTACTTCCCCCTTCACAACATAGCCTAAACTCCACCGAAGATTTTATAAGTAAAATTTATGATATTGAAATACAGGAAAATTTTAAATCTGTAAGTTTTGATGTAGTAAACCTTTATCCGTCAATAGATATAAAAAATGTTACTGAATTAATAAAAGAAAAAATAGATGAACATTATACAAACCCATCAATAGCCCAAACTTTAAACATAGCAACCAACTTTTTGTTGAATGAAAATTACTTTACTTTTAATGAAAAATATTACAAACAGATCAAAGGAGTCCCAATGGGGTCTCCCATATCGGGTTTTCTTGCTGAATTTAAACTACGTAAAATAGAAAATAATTTTGATAAAAAACTTAAAGAAAAAATTTTTTATTGGTTTCGTTTTGTTGATGACGTTTTTGCAGTAATAGACCAAAAAACAGATCCCATAGAAATTCTAAACATTTTAAATAAAATAGATCCAAATATTAAATTCACCTTAGAAGAAGAGAACAATAAACAGCTAAATTTTCTAGATGTCAATATCAGTCGCCATGCTAATAAAATAACCACACAAGTTTATAGAAAACCCAATAGCAGTAATGAAATAATCCATAAAAATAGTAAAACCCCTTTTAAATATAAGATCAATGCTATCCAATCCCACATCAACCGTGCAATAGTAATTTGTAAAGACAATAAAATTTTAAAAAATGAAATAAAAAATATAAAACAATTCACACAAAAAGCAGGATACTCTAACAAATTAATAGATAAATTATTTAGAAAAAGATTAAAAACTCTTAATGAAATCAACAATTTTCAAAAACCAAAGCTTAAATATACTACCTCCATACCTTATGACCGTGGAATATCTAATAAAATCAAGAAAATTGCAGCAAAACATAATATAAATGTACCCATAAAACCTAACCCTAACATTTTTCAATTAATAAGAAGTGACAAAGATAAAACTAAACCTTTAGAAACTGCAGGAATATATAAAATACCATACAATAACGAACAAGATAAAGAAAAATGTTATATAGGAAAAACAAAAAGAAAAATAAAAACCCGTATCAAAGAACATAAACACGATATAAAAACAGGTAAATTAACCACAGCATTAACCCAAGTAAACAAAAACGAAGAAATTAATATCAAATTTGATGAAGTAAAAAAGTTGGCCAACTACAACAACCACGGATACGCAGCGATCAGGGAGTCTGTTGAAATTTTAGCTAATTCTGACAGTTGTAATGGCAACGAGGGTGCTATCCTTAACCGCCAATGGCGTAAAGTCTTTAAAAGAACAAGAAAACAGGAAGACCACAGTTTCGAACACCAAAGCAAGGTAGTGACCAAGCTGGGGCGCCCCAGATGAAACTAGTCTACCAAAGATGTAACGTGAAGATAAGTAAAAGGTTATATATCTTAATGGTTTTAGTAGCTATGGTTGTTATATGGAGCGATTTTATTAGTTTTTATGGTGTTAATATTAATAGGGTTAGAGGAGTGGGTGGAGGCAAGTGCTGTAGATTGGCGGTTGTGTTTTAAATCGGCTTTGTGTTCTTTTTCTCTTTCGTAAATTTTTCTTTTAGTTACTCCGATGTAACAGGCGCGAGAATTATCTGTATAATTAAAGTCGATTTTATAGATTCCGGCGGTTGATTGTTTATCTATTAAGTCTTTTTCATTTCTAATGTGTTGAAAAATGTTGCGGTTTGGTTTGATCGGAATATTGATGTTGTGTTTTTTGGCTTCATTTTGAATTTTGATACTGGCGCCGTTACAGAAGGGGATGGAAGTTGTGAATTTTTCTTTTTCTTTCTGGGCGTTATTAATTTTACTTAGGGATTTGATGCGTTTTTTATATAGTTTGTTTACGAGATTTTTTGGATAGTTTGCCTTATTTGCTATGTTTTTGATGTATTTGAGTTCTTGGTTTAGGAGTTTTTTAGTGGAACAGATTAGGATTGCCCGATTAATGTAGGAGCGGATGGCGGCGTATTTATACGGCGTATTTATTATATATCTCTCCAACTACCAACCCAATGTCCATGAAGACGCACTCTTAAGGCTAGGATCCAAGTATATTATAAACGAAGTTAACAACATAAGACACTATCGCACATATTGAAACCGCCATCGAAAAAACTCCCCCCGAAACACAACAAAATATTAGGAATGCTGCAATAAAATCCATATCCGAAACCAACAAACAATTTACTAATTCAGCTGATATCAAATGCCTTAAAAGTTTAAAAAACAAACGCGAACTCGCCATCTTAAAATCAGACAAAACAAACCTTATTACAATTCTAAACCGGGAAAACTATAATGAACTTATGCATAATACAATTAATAACCTAAACGCTGAAAAACTTAAAAATTCACCACTAAGTAAACTTAACGAAAAAATTAAAGACCTTCTAAAAACCGGATACTGGCCCAACAACATCCCCCCACATAATAATAACTTTGCCCCTATAATCCCCCGACTATTCGCCAAATACAAAGACCACAAAAATCCTCCTTCACTACGTCCAATAGTTAATAAATCTGAAGGCCCAACATATTTCCTCGAAAAATACATGAAAAATATTTACCAAACCCTTCTCCCCCCCTCTAACATTTCAATAAACTCTAACGAACTCTTCATGCAAAAACTTAGACATAAAAATCAACTCTGACAATATAATGGTAAGCTTTGATGTAAAAGAATTATACCCATCCATCGATATTACAGAAATCAGTAACATAATTAACGAAAGAATAATAGAAACCTTTGGGAAAAACAAAATTAGCGAAACTTTAATTCGAACCAGTAATTTACTCCTCAACGAATCCTACTTCCAATTTAATAACAATATTTATCGACAAAAACAAGGCGTTCCTATGGGGTCGCCTATCTCAGGAACTCTAGCCGAACTTAAAATGAGATTAATTGAAAATTCAGCCACCAAAATAATTAAAAAGAGTAAAATCTAGACACGGTATGTCGATGATGTGTTTACCATCTTTCCAAATAATACTGACATTAATAAAATACTAAATAATCTTAATGACCTAGATAAAAATATAAAATTCACAATGGAAAAAGAAGAAAATAACATAATAAACTATCTTGATATAAAAATTATTAAAAACCCAAACAATACCATTGACACAACCATTTATAGAAAGCCAACTGCCAATACCGAAATTATTAATAAACACTGCAATACCCCACTCCCGTATAAATACGCCGCCATCCGCTCCTACATTAATCGGGCAATCCTAATTTGTTCCACTAAAAAACTCCTAAACCAAGAACTCAAATACATCAAAAACATAGCAAATAAGGCAAACTATCCAAAAAATCTCGTAAACAAACTATATAAAAAACGCATCAAATCCCTAAGTAAAATTAATAACGCCCAGAAAGAAAAAGAAAAATTCACAACTTCCATCCCCTTCTGTAACGGCGCCAGTATCAAAATTCAAAACGAAGCCAAAAAACACAACATCAATATTCCGATCAAACCAAACCGCAACATTTTTCAACACATTAGAAATGAAAAAGACTTAATAGATAAACAATCAACCGCCGGAATCTATAAAATCGACTTTAATTATACAGATAATTCTCGCGCCTGTTACATCGGAGTAACTAAAAGAAAAATTTACGAAAGAGAAAAAGAACACAAAGCCGATTTAAAACACAACCACCAATCTACAGCACTTGCCTCCACCCACTCCTCTAACCCTATTAATATTAACACCATAAAAACTAATAAAATCGCTCCATATAACAACCATAGCTACGCCCTAAAAAGAGAAGCCATCGAGATTCTGACTAACCCCACAGCAGTTAATGAACGCGAGCACGCGAATATCCCAAAGGACTGGAGCCATGTAATCGATAGAATCCGAAATAGACGAAATGAAATGAAGAGAGGAAGCCGGAGTGAAGCCGATGAAAAAAACAAGCGGTGATGAGAAGTCACAAATCACCTGAAGATGGGCGCGAAGTGCACCCGAAATGCATTGTGAAAAATGAATAGGACAAGTTTGTAAGGTATTAATAAGTTTGAATAAGTAAATACACTTAATTAAAAATTGTAAAAAGTTAAATTAGGCATCTCACAAAAAAATTTACGTCATTATCTATCACTTTAAAAATTTTATATGCATTGATAAAGTGCTAATGCAGTTCTATAGCTATGATTCAACAGAAAATTTAAAAACATGGTATTTTAAAAGTTTTTTATCTTACAATTATTTTAGCTTGTTTTTGGGTATATTTATGGGTGGGCAGATGTTGATTACGGAGGTGAGATGGTGGTGTAAGGCTGGATGGTTGGAAGGGTTTGTGAAATTAAAAAAAAAAAAAAAAAAAAAAAAAGCAGAAGGTTTGTTGCATTTACTTTGTATTACTATGCAAACTTTCTTTTTCCAATAAAATTTCTGTTTCTTCCATTTTGAGTTGTCAACTATTTTTTAAAATTCTAATTATACTATTAAACACAATGTAATCAATCAGTGAATTTCATTGTTGCTTCGTGGTTTCATTGTTATTCATCTGCTTTAAAATTTTGCTTTTTACATCCATATGACTCCTATTCTGTTCGTGGCAGGCTGGGTGAGTGTTGCCGGCGTGAAACAAGTTTAACTCCACAGGCAAGTCACAAGTCTTGCCGCCTGCCTCCTTCCTTCCTATCTTAAGTTTCTTTAATTATTTTTTCATAAATTTTGATGTCATTGGTTTTTCAGTGATCTTGTATCTGTTGCTTGGCTTCTACTATGCTTAATAGATCATCTTTATTATATATATATATATTTTAAATTTAGTGTCTGAATTGCGAGACTACTTATATAGTAAAATCAAGCCCCTACTGAACGTAGAAGTACAAAATTTGACATATGGGTGCTCATTTGACATATGGGGGCGTCAAAATTATTGATGCACTAGCAATAATTAACAAAAAAAAGTTAATTCTCATAAAATTTTTTCCTATATTATAAAATGGGGTTCAGTTGTTGACAGTGATATGTGAGGGTCTCTGACAGCTACAGAATGTTCACAGACACCTTTTTTTATATAGATTATTCAACCATTATACATGCAAAACAGTCATTAAAAGTTATAATTTTTTAGCTTTATACATGTTTAGTAAACCATGTAGCTTTATACATGTTTAGTAAAAAAGGATTTTTTGGAAGAAATTTAGTAATGTACGGATTTTCGAGTAAAATTCTAGCAGTAATAGCTCAAATATATATATAAAAAAAAAAAAAAAAAAAAAAGCCTAATGTCTTCTTAAAGGTACTTGCAAAAATTCATTTTTGATTTTTTCCGATTTCCGATTTTTTTTTTTTTTTTTTTTTGGGGGGGGGGGGGGGGGGGGGAGTTACGAGGGGCCAAATTCGACCCCCCCCCTCCTTTTAGTGCAAAATTTGTCTGTGGAAATCTATCGGAGCTGAGGTCACAAATTTTAGTGTGTGGCTTATTTACGTGTGTCCAACACCCATTGTAACAGGATTTTGTGAAAGCCCCTCCCTTTACCCCTTTGGGGGTGGGTTGGGGAATAATACAGTAAAATCACTAATTCACTGACTCAACACAGCTGTGGTGATTCTATGAGAGATAGATTCGCAATTTTGGTGAGCATGTTGGTTTTAAGATCCTGACACCCATTAAGGCGGGATTTTGTGAAATATCCCCTGCTCCCCCTGGGGAGGGGCCAGAGGGCAAAAATCCCCTTATAAGCATAATTCGCCCCCAAATAGCTGAACGGTGAAGAAATTGCAGAGAGAGAGACTAGACTTGAGTGCAAAAAAAGCATTTTCTGCGATTTGGATTTTTATGGGTTGGAGGGGGGGAAACTATTTTAGGAGGCAAATTTAGCAAAATACGGGTTTTCGACTCTACCAATAATAGCCCAAATGTATAGAAAATCGCCAAGAGTCTTCTTGATGATATTTCCAAAAATTTACTTTTGATTTTTCCTGATTTTTGATATTGGGGGCGGAGTTATGAGGTGGAAAGTTTGACCCCCCCCCCCCTCTTTTAGTGCTAAATTCGTCCATGGAAATCTATAGGAGCTAAGGTCACAAATTTTAGTGTGTGGCTTATTCACGTGTGTGCAACACCCATTGTAACAGGTTTTTGCGAAAGTGCCACTTTCCCCCCTTGGGGGTTAGGGGGGAATAAACACGTTTTGAAGCATATAACTTTGCTTTAAATTATCTCAGTGAGATTAAATTTTATGTGTGGGTTGTTTATGCGTTCCCAAACACGCACTATAAAGGGATTTTACGAAATTTCTTCCCCCCTCTTTAAGGGCAGTGGGGGGGGGGGGATAAGCATGTTTCAAAGCTCTTAATTTTACTTCATATTATCTCAGTAAGATTAAATAAAAAAAATTAAAGCAAATAAAATTAAAGCAAAAACACATTTTAAAAAGTAACTCTGCTCCAAATTATCTCAGGAAAGCGATTTTTTTTATATGTTGATTGGTTATGCGTACTCAACACACACAATCTACAAAGGGATTATTTTAAATTCTGTGTTATCACCCCTCCCCTTCTTTTGAGGGTTGGTGGGTAAAAAACATGTTTCCACGCATAACTTTGTTCAAAATTATCATAGAATGCCAATTTTTTATGTGTGGACTGCTTATACGTATTCAACACACACTACAAAGTGATTTTGTGAAATTACAACCCTTCCCTCTGCTGTAAATTATTTTTCGAAGGACCTTTTTGATGTGTGGGTCAGTACATGTACCTAACTGATACTATAAAGTGATTTCGCAAAAATCCCCCCCCCCTTCTTTTCCTTTAAGAATGAGGCTAAAAAAACACAGGAGGTGGGGCTAAAACACATGTTTTAAAACATAACTCTGCTCAAATAATCTCAGGATCATAATTTTTTAATGTGTCGGTTATGTACGTGTATGCAACATGAACTATAAAGGGATTTTGTGAAATTACTCCTACCTCCCTCTTAGGGGTCGGCGGGGCAAAAAACACGTTTTCAAGCTGAAATGTGCTCCAAATTACCTTTGAATGGCAAATTTTGGTGTGTGGGTTTTGATTAAATGTACTTAATATGCACTTTGATGTGATTTTGCAAATCTTCCCACTTCATCTGCGAGGAAGGGGGAGTAAAATGCAGGCAAGGCGCTATTGAAGGCATTTTTTCTCCAGACTCGAAGTGTGGCGTGTAGAAAAATCGTTACTGAAGGTAGCGAGAGCTTTAACTTAGATTTTGACTGATTTCAATGATTTTTTTTTTTATTATTTTGATATGGTATTTTGAGAAATCATTTCAATATAATGACCAGCGAAGCGGGCAAAGCCTGCTAGTATATGTGTGTGTGTGTGTGTGTGTGTGTGTGTATAGTATATATCCACACACATTAAAATAATACAGTTAGACAAGTCTAAGGATTTATATTCAAGAAAAAAGCCTGAAGTATAAAGGAACTTGAAAAGAATAAGTAATTTTAAATGAATGTGATGGGAGGGAGGTCATTATAATACTTAAATATTTCAGGATTACCATTTGATTACATGGTTAAAACTTTATTTTTGAAATATGAACATTAACAAAATCAATGTTTTCACGTAAGAGACTGAACATGAAAGAGTATTTCAAGAAAAAAGCATCAGAATGTAAATATATAAATTTCTAAATACGTTATTTTATGCTAGAAATTAAAAAATTTCATTTTCCCAGGCGGAAATAAACCTCTTTTAGG
>CAWVNO010000277.1:0-13798 GCA_963930645.1 Salticus scenicus
ATACAATTAAAAAAAAATACTTGTCCCCTAATAATTTTGAGCTTTCGACAATCGACTCCTACCATCCCAGAACCTAAAAGTGCTAATTTAAAAATCTGCATTTCCATTAAAACATTTTGCCCTCCATCTTCTCCCCCTCCTCCTAATTACTTTACACTTTAGAAAGTATTCGCAATCTTTCTCTTACCCCCCAAAACCTAATAATAACAATTTTCAAGACTTTTATCTCTATGTAAAATTTTTGCCCCCCTCCCTCCCCCAATCTGCCCCCTTATAATTTTACACTTTCCAAAGTATTCACAATTTATTTATTACCCTGAAAAACCTGACGATATCAAGTTTCAAGACTGTATCTCTCTTTTTAAAAATTTGTCTCCTCCATCTAATCTGTCCCTGTAATAATTTTGCTCTTTCGAAATTATCCGCAATCGACTCCTAAACTCCCAAAACCTATAATTACCAATTTTTAAAGCTTCAACTCTATTTAAAAAAGTCTCCCCCCCCACCATTTGCCCCCTAATAATTTTAAACTTTCCAAAGTATCCGCAATATATTTGTTACCCTAAAATCCTAATAACAACTTTCATGGCTTTATCTCTATGTTAAAACTCCTCCCCCTCATCTGCCCTCTTATAACTTTACACTTTCCAAAGTATTCGCAATATATTTGTTATTCCCAAACACTCGATGATACCAAGTTAGTATCTCTATTTTTTAAAATTTGCGCGGAAGTCATCCGCAATCGACTCCTAACACCCCAAAACTTATAAATACAATTTACCCTAATAATTTTACACTTTCCAAAGTATCCACAATAAAATCTTTACCCTTTAAAACCTGAAAAAATAAAATAAAATAAAATAAATAAATAAATAAAGACTGTAAGCTAGTCTTAAAAAATCCTCGCCCTTACCTCCCCCTAAGTCTAATAACTTTACACTTTCGAAAGTATCGGCAAACTATTACTCATCCCCAAAAACATCTTAATGCCAATTTTCAAACCTTTATCTCTATTTCTTATTTTGCCCTCTGCCCCTCCCCTAAATAATTTTACTTTTTCGAAAGTATCTGCAAATGATTCCAACTCCCCCTCCCCCCATCCCGTGCATTTAAAGTCCTCGGTTGACTGTGTGTTTGCAAAGTCCTCGGTTGACTGTGTGTGTGTTCAAGTCCTCGGTTGACTGTGTGTGTGTTCAAGTCCTCGGTTGACTGTATGTTTGCAAAGTCCTCGGTTGACTGTGTGTGTGTTCAAGTCCTCGGTTGACTGTATGTTTGCAAAGTCCTTGGTTGATTGTCCTTTTACTAAGTCCTCGGTTGACTGTCCATATACAAAGGTTGATTGTATGTAACGACATTCGGATTACACAGTGTGTATAACAAGTCCTCGTTTGCAGGTGTATTAAAAACATTTACTAATAGATTGAATACATTCGATACTAATTTTTTATTTGTATTGATATTTTTTGAAACATTCCAAAAACTCGATGATACAAAGTTTCAAAGTTGTATCCCTAATTTTAAAAAATTGGTCCCCTCCACCTGTCCCTTCTTCATCTGCCCCCCTAATAATTTTGCACTTTCGAAATTATCTACAAACGACTCCTAACTTTTCAAAACCCAAAAATACAAATTTTTAAAGCTGCATCTCCATAAAAAAATATTTGCTCTCCATCTGCCTTCCCAATAATTTTACACTTTCCAAAGTATCCGCAATCTATCTGTTACCCACAAAAACATAATAATATAAATTTTCAAGATTTTATCTCTACTTTAAAATTTTTGATCCCTCAACCCCATCTGCCCCCCTTCTAAATTTACACTTTCCAAAGATTCACAATCTATTTGTTATACACAAAACTCGATGATACGAAATTTCAAAGCCTGTATCTCTATTTTTAAAAATTTACTCCACCTCTTCTGCTCCCCTAATAATTTTGTACTTTCGAAATTATTCGCACTCGACTCCTAACCTCCGAAAACTTACAAATACAATTTTTTAAAGCTGCATCTCTCTAAAAAATTCCCCCCCCCCCTTATCTGTCCCCTAATAATTTTACACTTTCCAAAGTATCCACAATAAAATCTTTACCCTTTAAAACACTTTTACCCTTAAAAAATAAATAAATAAATAAATAAATAAATAAAGACTGTAACCTAATCTTAAAAAATCCTCCCCTTATCTCCCCCTAAACCTAATAACTTTAGACTTTCGAAAGTATTGGCAAACTAATCTTCACCCCCCCCCCCCAAAAAAAAAAAAAATATATATATATATATATATATATATATTATTGCCAATTTTCAAAGTTTTATCTCTATTTTTTTATTTGGCCCTCTGCCCCCCCCCCCTCTAAATAATTTTATTTTTTCGAAAGTATCTGCAAACGATTCCTCCACCTCGGGGGGGGGGCAGCATGTAAAGTCCTCGGTTGAAATTGTGTGTGTGTTCAAGTCCTCGGTTGACTGTATGTTTGCAAAGTCCTCGGTTGATTGTCCTTTTACTAAGTCCTCGGTTGACTGTGTGTGTGTTCAAGTCCACGGTTGACTGTATGTTTGCAAAGTCCTCGGTTGATTGTCGTTTTACTAAGCCCTCGATTGACTGTCCGTATACAAAGTCCTCGGTTGATTGTATGTAATGACATTCGGATTACACACAGTGTGTATAACAAGTCCTCGTTTGCAGGTGCATTAAAAAGTAATAGGATATTTTGAAATTTTATTTCAAAATATTATTATACTAACAGATTGAATACATTCGACACTAATTTCTTATTTGTATTATTATTTTTTGAGAAGTCCTCGGTTTGATAGGCAATACATACAGTCCTCGCTTTCCACCTAATACGAGACTGTGTGTGTGTGTGTGTGTGTGTGTGTGTGTGTGTGTGTGTGTGTGTGTGTATTTGTTTATGTATAAAAAAATTTCAAAAATATTCAAAAGTACTACAATTAATCCATATAAATGGTAATTTTTTACTAAAAGTATCGATAAATAATTTTAAATCAAAATAATACCTATTATAACAATAACAAAATACTTATTTATTTATATTTATTAACTTTTATTTTTTTATTTATATTTAATTATCTATTTAATTATTTTTTATTTATACTGATTTGCTTCTTAATCATCCATATATTACGCTCAATTCTTCAAACATTAAAAATTTGAGGCGAAATAGTTACTGAATTTATTCATATACCAGAGCAAATTAATTAATGATGTGGAAATATTCCGTCATTTTATTCGAGATGTAAAAAATATCATTTGAGTGGGTTTACATAAACATAGAAAAAATTCCTGGAAAAGTATAATACATATTCTTAATAGATAGAGTGGGAAAATATAAGTTGATAAATATAATAGTTTATATTTGAATTTTATATTTGAAAAGAAAAACAGATCACTACAAGTGTTAGTATCTGCACATTTTAGAAGATGTGCTCAAGGTTGAGGTTTTGCGGGTTTTACATCGCACTAGTACTACATAATGGAGATTTGGTGACGGTCAACCTCCACGAAGGTGGTCCGGAGTCAGGTATAATTTCGATGGAAACATGGAGGACATTGCGGCCACCACAGATTTTATGTGCAACAGCCATCATTAGTACACATGACGGTCTTCGGCCGGCTCGAGTATTGAACCCACAATCTTCCAATTACGGGGTTATGACTCTACCTCCCGGGCAACCCCTGTCCCGATGTGCTCCAGATATATATATATATATATATATATATATATATATCACATGGTGTTCACCAAATAGATCTTTGCATCAAAAAGGGTACTTTACAATATGAATGATGTTTACTTTAAACTTAATTCTTTCTCGGCACATCTTCTGAGACCTGGAGTTATCAATTTTGGTAACAGTCTGCCCTTCCATTTTAGCTATAGTACAGTCAGCAAAGCAAATAAATAAATAATTACAAGGTAACCAACAAACTTCTTGCCCTTTTTAATGGCCAAAAAGAAAATCATTTACAGAAATTGTAGCCTATTGTTAGTACTTGAAGTAATCGCCATCAGCTTTCAGAAACTTCTTCTAACGTGTCTCCAGCTGTGTAATCCCCTTGCGGTGAATCTCGGGGATTTTTGACAGAAAAAAATCCGTGAATGCTTGGCGCAAGTCTGCATTATTGGTGAAGGATTTTCCACGAAGGTGATTCTCCAAAGAGTGGAAAAGATTGTAATTGGATGATGCAAGGTCAGGAGAATAAGGTGAATGGTACAAAGTCTCCGAACCAAGTCGCTGTATAGTATCCATGACCACCCGCTGGACATGTTGTCTCGTGTTGTCATGAAGGAAGAGTACACATTTGAGGTTCACAAGTGCTGGCTTCTATTGTTGCAATGCCTGTTGCACACGTTCCAATTGCTGCGAGTACAGATCAGCAGTGACAATTTGGGGCATTGGTAGCAGCTCATAGTGAACCATGTGACGACCTTCCCTCCAGATACAAAATATGATCTTGCGTAGGTGCATAGGTGGTATTATGCTGTGAAGGACAGTGTCCTGGGGTGACAACACCAGAAACGCTTGGAACGCTTGGGTGTGTCATACAGGACCTACGTTCCCTCACTGGTAAGCACTTGTTGAATATGGATGAGGTATGGTGGTGAGAAAGCAACGACATAGAGACTGACACTCGTTGTCTCTTGTTGACTTCCAAAACTGTCTTACAAGTTCACCACAATTCAGAAATATTTATTCCACTTTTTTTTTATATATGCTATTTTTACAATTATGAAAAAGTACTAAATAACTTTCAGCATATTAATCTTAAAAACTTTAATAAATTTTAAATCCAACGTTTCGGCTAAATTCCTTCATTAACCTTCCTCAGGGAAGAATGATGTTAAAAAACACATAAACATAGAAAATTTAAGTTACCACATGATATCACAATTACAACTTCAAAGAAAAATTTAACAGATGATTACACAAATTATAAAAATTTACTATATACATTTTAAAAATATGCTAAAACACTCAAATGAACTTGAAACATGATCACTATAAGACAAGGGATAAAGAGCCACTAAAGCAAAGGTTAAAAATATCAATATTGTGGGGTTGCCAGAACTAAACCTGCTTTAGTTTAGTTATGGCAACCCCGCAATATTGATATTTTTAACCTTTGCTTTAGTGGCTCTTTATAATTGTCTTATAGTGATCATGTTTCAAGTTCATTTGAGTGTTTTAGCATATTTTTAAAATGTATATAGTAAATTTTTATAATTTGTGTAATCATCTGTTAAATTTTTCTTTGAAGTTGTAATTGTGATATCATGTAGTAACTTAAATTTTCTATGTTTATGTGTTTTTTAACATCATTCTTCCCTGAGGAAGGTTAATGAAGGAATTTAGCCGAAACGTTGGATTTAAAATTTATTAAAGTTTTTAAGATTAATATGCTGAAAGTTATTTAGTACTTTTTCATAAAGTTCACCACATGTTAGATTTCTGTCCTCCTCAATGGCCGCCTGTAGGGCTTCGTCATCCAAGACCTTTGGTCGTACGCCGCGAGGTTCATCACAAAGGGACAAATCTCTTGAGCTGAATTTCTGAAACCAATGCCTTGCATTGGCTTCGTTCATTCACAGCCCTATCCCCAAATGCTTGACGTATTTGGCGACTTGATGCAGCTGCTGGCAAGCACATTTTGAAGCCGTAAAGCAAACAACACTGAACGATATCGTTGGACACTTCCATTTGTCTTCGGTACTGCACGCGTTACGAAAGTTCTCGGTTAAGTCTATAACCGAAATTATAGTTAAGAATAAGTAAGTTTTGGAATAAGTTAAGAATATTAGTCGCTTTTATTGCGACTAATATTCCTACTCTAAACCGATCAGTTATTCAATCACGTAATAAACTGATTCCATACGTATTCTCACTAAATCCAACGTCAAAACAATAGCGGCAAAAACTGTATTGGTTGCATTATAACAATAAAATACCCACCATCCAACTGATTTCCCTTCAATGCATCATGAAAACATACGGCTGGTGAGGTCGATTTGTAAAAACGTCCAGTAATTAAAGCAATATTCAAGTTTTTTTAGGCGTTGTCTACATAATAAAGTTTACCTTGATTTCATTTTCTCGAACTTAGCACCCATTTTCGACTCCGTATTCGAATTCTTGAGGTCAAGGCGGTTCGGAAAAAAGAATGGTATGTATTCCTTTACCTCTTTCTAATGTATTAATTCTAATTCTAAATAATAGGGTTACAAACAAAAATATATTAGGATCTCACACAGAAAAGTACTATATTCTTTCAAAAAATAACCGGAAGAGAAGTATGGCAATTTTAAATTTGAAAATAATAATAATAATAATGCCAGTTAAGAGATGATGTATGCATCTAAACTTAGTTGAATAACTATTTTATTTTATGTCTATGAAAGGTATAGATGACACAAATGATAGCAAGTGACATTTCCTTATTGTAATAAATAATATGGTGTGTCACTCACACGACTTTCACATAACTTGCATTTCTATATTATAAAGATAAATTGTGCATATTAAGACTTAAGATCAATGACGTAAGATAATAAAGTCCAATGTACTTTAAAAAATAATTCAAAATAAGTTTCAGTAGTTTTATTTGAAATATAATTCTGTGTGAAGGAAAATCTGCTGCCCCCTCAACTCTCCGTTCAATTATAGTGCCTACATTTTTTTTTTTTTTTTTTTTTTTTTTTAAAGAAAAATCAAGGCTGTTGTTAATTTGCCTTCAAACTTACCAATATTGATCAAAATGTAAAGTGTCAACCTGATACGAACTTCAAAATACCAACGTTCAATATCCTACAGTTATTTATTTTTCATTTGTGCTAAAAACATATGTCCATACAGCACAACAGTTAAAAATTGGATTTTCGAAATTAGGGAACTTCGAAACGTGGTATTATACAAAAAAACCAGAGTTAAAAAAGCTTAAACGTTAATAAATTAAGTACGGAAAATTAGGCTGTTAATTACTTTTAAAATTGCCATCATTACATCTAAAATAATTGAAAAGTGTTTAATTAGATTTTAAAATGTCTTTGATTTTTTATAAGCAATTATCATAAATAATTGTTTTTGTTTACAAAAATAAATTAATAAATAAATAAAAAATACAAATTAATATTTACCATTAGTATATACCATTTAATATATACCATTTTTTTAATATATATTCAGACACAAAATTTTCCTTTAACATGGAAAAACGTTGTTAAAACGTCTAAAGTAACAAATACTTAATACTGGCATTCTTTTAAAACCTTAAAAGTTAATAAATTAAGTACGAAAAATTAGGCTGTAAATTATTTTTAAATTGCAATTATTAAATTTAAAATATTTGAAAAGTGTTTAATTACATTTTAAAATGTTTTCGATTTTTTATAAGCAATTAGCATATATATATATATATATATATATATATATGTATATATATATTTTTTTTAACACTGAAGTACAGTTTTATAGAATATTTGACAAAATGTTAATAATAATACTCTATGTATAATATAATTACTTATAGAAAAATCGAAGAAATATCCTTAAACATTATTTTTCTACTGATATTTTTTCTGATAAGTAACTTAAAAACAGTTCAATAAGTAATATTTTATAATAGAGTGGGATTTTTTTTTTTTTTTTATGTAAAACGTACATTGATAAATTTTCTTTAAAAAATATATATAAAAATACATCTAAAAAATCACGTTCACATGGGAATATATATTTCACGATTCTAGATATATTCTGATAAATGAATTAAAAATGTTTCAATAAGTAATATTTCATACTAGAGTGGGATATTTTTCTTTTTTTATGTAAACCGTACATTGATAAATCATCTTTTTAAAAAAAATATAAAAATACATCTTTTTTAAAAAATCACGTTCACATGGGAAAATATATTTCACGATTCTAGATTTATTCTGATAAATGAATTAAAAACGGTTCAATAAGTAATATTTTATAATAGAGTGGGATATTTTAAAATAGAGTGGGATTCTATTTATTATTTATCTATTTATTATTATTTTTTATGCAAACCGTACATTGATAAATCTTCTTTTAAAAATATATATATATAAATACATCCTTATAAAAAAATCACGTTCACATGGGAAAATATCTTTCACGATTCTCGATTTATCCCCTAAACAACACAAATAAATCTGAAAATCCTCGTACATTTCCCGAGCTTTTAATGTTTTAATAACTTTATTTATAGCAATATTTAATAACTTTTTTGTAAGCAATTAGCATAAATAATTGTTTTTGTTTACAATATATATATATATATATACTAGCAGGCTACTCCCGCTTCGCTGGTCACTATTTTTAAATGAATCACTATAATTAATGAGTTCTCAAAATTGCATTAATTTTTATCATGTGAAAAAAAAACAGAAAAAAAAAAAATTATCATTGGAAAAAATTTCGCACTGGGTCCTCACTGTCTTCGGCAGTGCAGGCCATTGTGCGCTGCGCGAGCGCATTTATACCCAACACTCTTAATGAATCACTATATTATCTAAAGGGAAAACATAAATATAAAATACAGAACAAAAAAAAAAAAAAAAAAAAAAAAAAAACTTCTCCCATCGGTGGAATAATTGGTCCGGGCCCCAAATGCCTGCGGCAGAGTATACAGGCACGCATGTTCCTTCACTACCGTTCCCGCAACTCCTAATTATTTTAGACTTTAAAAAATACTCGCAATCGTTCTTTCGGGCTTTTAATTCTAATAATACTAATTTCCAACATTTTATCTGAATTTCTTTATTTTTACCCCTGCTCCGCGCGCTTTTCGCCCCTCGTAATGATTCTGTTCTTTCGAAATTATCCGTAATCGATTTATCGGACCTCAGCAAAACCTAACAACACAAATTTTCAGTGCTCTGACACTTATTTATATATTTTTGCCCCTTTTTGCCCCCTTCCCGTGTATCCTAATAAATTTTACAAATTCGAAAATATTCGCAATCGATTTATAGGTATCAAAAACCTCCATGTACTAATTTTGAGCGACCTAACCCAGCTTTTATTTTTTTGCCCTTTCGCCCCCTCCCTTCCCACCCCTCTTAATAACTTTACAAATTCGATAAATATCCGCAATCGATTTGTCGGTAGAAAAAACCTCCATGCACCAATTTTGACCGGTCAAACTATTTTTATTTTTCCCCCTACGCCCCCCCCCCCTTTATGACCCTCCTAATAACTTTACACTTTCGAAAATATCCTCATTTGACTTGCAGGCCTCTAAAATCCATCTGTACCAATTTCGAACGGTCTAACTGTATTTCTATTTCTTTACCCCATAGCCCACACCTTTCTCGCCCCACCTTGGACGAACTTCTAAAATTAAAGAAATTGATTTTTATGTATTTTGTAGGGGTTATATTTTAGTACAAAAATCTCACATCTATCGTTTTTTTTTTCTGTTTGCGGTATAAAGGAATATTTCAAATCATTTTGCCCCATAGCACCGCCTTTCTCGCCCCACCTGGGACGAATTTCTAAAATTAAAGAAATTGATTTTCATGTATGTGTGGGGGTTATATTTTAGTGCAAGAACCTCACATATATCTTTTTTTCTGTTTGCGGTATAAAGGATTATTTAAAATCATTTTACCAGCTGTCCCCCTCTTGGGGGCTGAATTTCTAAAATTCCAAAACTTGGTTTTTAGGTATTTGTAGTAGCTATATATCACAGCAAAAATTTCCCGTATATCTGTTTTTTTTTTTTTTTTTTTTTTTTTTTTTTTTTGTTTGTTTGTTTGTTTGAGATATATAGGAGTATGTGAAATCACGTTTTCCCCCTTCCGCCCCTTGGGGATCGAATTTCTAAAATTCCAGAAATTGATTTTTAGATATTTATGTTAGCTATATTTTAAAGCAAAAAGTTTACGGATATCTATTTTTTTCTATGAGATATGAAGGATTTGTGAAATCACGTTTTGCCAGCTATTCCCCCTTGGGGGGCGAAATTCGAAAAATCGCTTCTTAGGGGGTGCTTACACTATATGTTCTATAATCTGAACCAGTTTCGAGTCAGTGGATCCAGTAGATTTTGCTGTGCGTTCATGAGTCAGTGAGTGCGTGAGTGAGTGGAAGAACTCTTTTATAAGTATAGATTCTAAAATTTAGTAAAATGAATTTTTACCTTTATATATATACAAATATATATTTTTTCAAAAGTATTAGCTTATAAGTAAAAATAATGTGATTTTATCTTTAATTTATGATATGCATATATATTTATACATTCCGACACAAAATTTTCCTTTCACGTGGAAAAACGTTATTAAAACGTCTAAAGTAACATATATTTAATATTGGCATTCTTTTAAAAGCTTAAAAGTTAATAAATTAAGTACGGAAAAATTAGGCTGTAAATTATTTTCAAAATTCCCATTATTACATCTAAAATATTTGAAAAGTGTTTTATTAAATTTTAAAAAGTTTTTGATTTTTTATAAGCAATTAGCATAAATAATAATAATAATAATAATTATTATTATTATTATTATTTTAACACTGAAGTACGGTTTTATAGAATATTTGACAAAATGTTAAAAATAATACTGTATGTATAATATAATTATTTATAGAAAAATCGAAGAAATATCCTTAAACATCAATTTTCTATTTCTTGACATTTTTCTGATAAATAAATTAAAAACGGTTTAATAAATAATATTTTATAACAGAGTGGGATTTTTTTTTTTTTTTTTTTTTTTTTATGTAAACCGTTCATTGATATCTATTAAAAAAAAAAAAAAAAAATTAGGTTTACATGGGAATATATATTTCACGATTCTAGATTTGTTTACAAAACAGCACCTATAAATCAGAAAATCCTCATACATTTCCCGAGCTTTAAAGTTTTAATAACTTTATTTATTTATTTTTTATCTATTTAGATAAAATAAAGAGATAAGAGAACACTCGTGACAAACATTTTTAAGCATAAGTAGCACTTTTTTAAATTTTGTAACCCATATATGTGATAGAGGAAGTATTGGTTTTTGGTAACGCCATAGAAATGAAGTTTATGTTATATTTACACGTTTTGAGGCCACTGAATCTGAAATCATGTTTCTAGTGGTTGGCCTGTGCATGTCTCTCTGTGCCTGTCTGTGTATCTGCGATCCACATATCTCATAACAAATATCAGCAGGAAGTACAAACTCGGTGTTTTTTATATGTATTATATAGGGTTGCTACACAAAACTTTTCGTTGAAATCAATTGGTTCATGTACAGGGGTATCCAAGGGAACTCAATTACATTACGTCTATCGATAAAATCCCTGGTAAGTTGGTAAGTACAGTGTAACATCTTTAGACTGCCCTAAACAAAATGAAATGATCATTTTTTTTGTATATACATAAAAGCACGTTTTGTGTAAATATTGGTATGGATATCATTAATCATTTGTTTACTAGGCTACCCAAAGTATTTAGATATATTGGGGCTATAATCGGAAAATGCTGAAAATGTATTTCATTTTCTGTTAGGTGTTTTTCGTACAAGACTATATTTTCTATGATGTGCATAGAAAATATACAGGGTTACCCAAAATTAAGTTAAACGTTCTTTTCTTTTGGTCGTCATTAATGGAAGTGCTTTGCTAAATTTTACTATGTCAACGATCACTTCTGAGAAAGAAAAATTATTATTTTCATGTATATACTTAGATAAAGTATTTTCTAAAGTTTTATTTTCATTTCTTGCTTTTTGTATGTCACTTTTGAGATGACCTGAATATGAAAGTCCAATTTTCAGCAGTTGATCTGTATATATATTTATTATCTTTATAACTAAAAAAACAAATAGCTGCAGAAAATTTAAATTTGATGTTTGTTTTAAAGTTTATATTGAGTTTTTCAGATGAAAAATTTGATCAAGATTGTCAATTTTGAAGGCAAATAATTAACAGCATCGAATTTTATTTTTCATTAATAAATATAGGCATTATATTTGAACGGGAGGTTGAATACACAAAGAATTATATATCAAATAAAACAGTTCCTAAAGTTATTATTGATTATTTTTTAAGTAGATTTGATATTATTATCTTACCTTATTGGTCTTCCGACTTAATGTGCAATCTATCTATATAATATTGAAATGCAGGTGTTGAAAGTTGTGCGACATTGAGAAAGTTGTGTGACTGACACACCAGATTACTTAAATTGGAAATCAAGACACCTTTTGAATTCTATTTATGCAACATTTCACAAAATATCAGAAGTGAGTCTCAGGTCACATGTTTTCAAGATGCTATTTTTGCATTGTTCAGAGAGATAGTTTAACCCGGGGGAACGCCAGCATATTTTCTTACGCGGGGATGCGCGGTGGGTCTCTCAGACCCAGCTAGCTTTTTCCGTTAAATAAAACTATTGAGAATGGCTTTTATCTCATCAAATGCATTTTCTAAGAAAGAACACACTCTAAGCATACAGAAAAAATGAATAATTAAAAATATACTTACAATTAATTCACTTCTTTACATATGTAAGTAGTGTGTTCAATACAGATATTTTTATCACACTTAGCACAACAAATTGCAGATTTTCTGTCTTTTTTACTCGGACAAATATGGCATCATTTCCTCTGGCCACATTTCTAGTCACATGTCCTATATTGCTTCATTTTACTCTAAAAATATCGCCACCTCACTAAAAAAACTGGGCTGAGATCGGAAAAAACGAATACGCGCGTCGGGCCTGAAAGACCCGAAAATCCAATATATCTACAAAACGGAAATTCAGGAATGTGGAAATTAAAACCCTCTGAAAGTGGATGACCTTAAATACGGCTAGCGGGGATCTGGACCAGTTTCGAGAAAAAGGGGTGTTTCTACGAGGGGTTTTTGGAACGAACGGGCCTGTAAGACCCAGCGCGCCTGCTCCCGGGTAAAAATTTTCATTCGACTGTGAGACATTTACTGTGTCTACATTTATACCGTTGTCTTAATACTTAGTCAAGTAATACCAGATTAGCTTCGTTTAAGAAACTAATATTACACAAGATGTCTAAGAATTATATATATATATATATATATATATATATATATATATATATATATATATTTATACAGTCGAACCTCGTTAACGTGAAGACTTTTTCTACAATCCTCATCAGTATGAAAATTAGTTTAGTTATACGAAGGTTGGTTCCTGTTAACATGAACTACTGATAACATGAACAATTTTTTTAGCCCCCTTGAGATTCACGTTAGCGATGTTCGACTGCATATATATATATATATATATAATACTTAGAATTTAAAAAATTCAAAATTTGGAGAAATCTCGATTAGGTACACCCCCGTACAGTTCAAGCTACCCCTCAGCCAAATTTTGTAATTATGGGAATGGTGTCCCTAAAGCCAGATACACAAAGACCGACAAAGAATAAACTTACGAAAATGTAACAGAAAAGCGAGTACAGAGAATTGAGTTTAATGTTGCACTATAATTACACTATAAAAACAATTCTGAAACATTCAGTTTCAATTTTCTGAAACGGATCAGTTGCTTTTTTGATACGGATCAATTGTTTAGGAATGCAAAAGTTTTAATTTAGCACATGTTTCAAATCTGCAATGAAATCAACCTATTTTTGTAATGAAATATTTGGGTCATTCCAAATCTGAAACTGTTCTATTTGTAAATTAAACTTTTTCCATCCCAAAATTAACCAATCGGTTTCGGAAAAGGCAACTAGTTGCATTTTTTAAAAACGGAATAACTCACATTCCTTTTCCTTTTTTT
>CAWVNO010000278.1:0-13000 GCA_963930645.1 Salticus scenicus
TGACAGAATGAAATCCCCGCCTAATAGGCTATCCACCGTTCACTTCGATTTATCTATTAATTTATTTTATTAGAGTCAATTTTATAGTTCAGTTTTCATGCTACTATTTCCAATTCAACAATCATCAAAATGTATATACAGTCAAACCCCGATTTAGTGCCATCATCGGTACGCATAATAATATGGTGCTATATCGAATTATAATTCTAACTATATAAATGAAATAAAATTAAGTATTCATTTACTTCATTTTATTACAAGCATCAGAAAAATTGAGGATCATAGCACTGAATATATGATAACTAGTTGTATTTTATTTCGATCTACACAGTATTTATATTTATGCAGGAGATAAATATTTTAAAATACTAGCTTGTTCAATTTTTTTTTCTCCGTTACGGAAATATTCGCAATGTCTTTTTCTAAAGTTAAAAGATTATAAATCATCTTTTTATCGGTTGAATTTTTTTTTCTAAATATATCCTTAGTTTGTTAATGCTGTGTCTTGCTTCGTCAGATTAATTTCTTCTTCTTCAATTTCCTCTTCAGATGAATCCGAATTTGAGTCGTTAGTTGTTATTAGTCCAGCAATTTCCTCTTGATTCTTTTCTTCAAATGCTGGAACATCTTTGTCTACATTAATATATTCAGCTGCAGTGAGAGGATGCTGTATGCAAGTTATTTTTTATATCATGCTGTAAAACTTTAATTTCTGCAGTGTTTAGTTCATCAACAGATTTTTCACTATTTTTTAAACCAGTATGACACCAGCAGTTAATTATAGTCTTTGTAGCAGCAGCATCCCACGTTCTTTATCACATCTTTTAGGAACAAAGCAGAAAAATTATTTTTACTGATATGGTCAATAATGTGTCTGATATGATATTTCCGGTAATTCCTTTATTTCCTTTGAAAGAATTTATGATTCTAGAATCTAAAGGTTGAAAAACACCAGTGCAATCAGGAGGTAAAAATTTAATTGGGATATTGCTGATTGGAGTTACAGGGTGCATTATCCATTATCAATAATACCCGACACTTTTTCTTCCTCATTTCAGCATTAACATTCACTAGCCAGTTTTGAAATAAAATTGCCAGTTTTGAAATAAAATCGATACTTTATTGTTATTCAAATAATCCACATATAAAGCAGGATCGAAATTTTTTAAAGCATCTTGGCTTAGCGGATGTTCCAATTATGTTAATTGTCATTTTTCAGATCCATCAACATTCGTGCAAAACACAAACGATCTTTAATTTTCTAACATCCTTTAACAGATCCATTGGATATTGTTTTGTTAGGTTACAAACAATAAAATAAGTAGGGATGAAACGGATAATGATTTTGCCGGATACCGGATATCCGGAGCTCCTTTGCCTGCCGGATACGGATATCTGGCATTAGTTTTGTTTTGTTGTATAATTCTTTTCTTTTTCTTTATTTTAAAACAATAAAATATAAACATATTTCATATGCTATTCTTTTAAACACATTTTAAATATAATTTGCTTAAGCATATTTATTTAGCATTCTATTTATTTATTTGTGCAGTATTGCGATGAAGAATAACACTTAAGTCTAACATACTCATTCCTACACTTGCAATTTATCACAAATATATAGGTTTTGTTCAGAATTATAAAACAAAAACTTATAATTTACACATTTTTTACAGTACTAAAAAATGTGTGTTTCTGTTTGATATGTATTAAAAAGAAAATGAAACAAAATATATTTAGCAATAAAAATACCTTAAAAATATCCTTAAAAATGGAGACAGCATATTAATTTCAGCCACCATCGTGGCCATCATCAGTGCTGAAACACAACCTAGACGTTTTCTCCTAGTTTCCAGGTGTTGTTTTGTTGCTGCTGCGATTCCTTCGCTTCTCTTCATTTTCTTTCATGAGTTGTTGCCATTCCGGCGGAACTAAATAGTGTTCTCAGTCATTAACAGTTAATAGGTTATTGATAATATCAATGGCCTCCCTTTTTAAGGCGTAATTGTAGGAGTTATAAGGAGCTATTTTTTTAATGTTTATGGTATTAGTATTAATTGGGTTATTGTTGTGGGTAGTGGAAAGGGCGGTGGAGGATTTACCATATTTTAAATCGGCACGGTGCTCTTTTTCGTGTTCATTAATCCTTCTTTTGGTCATTCCAATGTAGCTCGCTTTATTGCCGTTAATATGTTCGAATTCAATTTTATAAATACCTGCGGTGGAGTTTTGGACGAAAAAGATATTATCCCCCAAAACTCCACCGCAGGTATTTATAAAATTGAATTCGAACATATTAACGGCAATAAAGCGAGCTACATTGGAATGACCAAAAGAAGGATTAATGAACGCGAAAAAGAGCACCGTGCCGATTTAAAATATGGTAAATCCTCCACCGCCCTTTCCACTACCCACAACAATAACCCAATTAATACTAATACCATAAACATTAAAAAAATAGCTCCTTATAACTCCTACAATTACGTCTTAAAAAGAGAGGCCATTGAAATTATCAATAACCCATTAACTGTTAATGACCGAGAACACTATTTAGTTCCGCCGGAATGGCAACAACTCATGAAAGAAAATGAAGAGAAGCGAAGGAATCGCAGCAACAACAAAACAACGCCTGGAAACTTGGAGAAAATGTCTAGGTTGTGTTTCAGCACTGATGATGGCCACGATGGTGGCTGAAATTAATATGCTGTCTCCATTTTTAAGGATATTTTTAAGGTATTTTTATTGCTAAATATATTTAGTCCTTAATTTTAAAATAATTTATAAATTGAAACAAAATATTTTACTAATATAATCATAGTTGAAGGCAGGGTTGGCAAGTTTCTTCCAAGGCGGAAAAAACCGCGGAAAAAAACCATGGAAAAAACCGGCTGGAAGAAATAGGTTTCTTCCAAGTGGAAGAAATGGAAGAAACTGTTTTTCTTAAAAATTTATCCTATAAATTGCAGATTTGTAAGATACAATTGACGCATTTGTCTTATAAACAACTTTAAGTAACTTTAATTATACCTATAAAAATTTAATTACATATTTAATTAATAATTATGAGATTTTTACCGAAGTGATCTTCGGTATCTGATAATCACGTTCCAAAATACTCAAAATCCAGTAAAAAAATCAATTTCAATTTAAAGAGCGTAAAGTTTTATAATTTATTATTTAGACAATTTTATTTCTTTAACTGGTAATAAATAATAGTTTGTATCACTTGCTTATACTTTCTGATAAAACAGCTCTTAACAAACATTCAGTTAATTAAAAGAGCCAGTATTCAATAATTACTGTATTACAAAATGTCATCAAAAGCTTCATTTTCCTAATACAGTACAGTGAAAAAGAAATTTACATCTCATATTTCAAATAAATTCACATTTCTCACATTTTTACTTTTTTTTAAATCAAATCTTTAGCTTAATCCTTGCTTTGAAACTCAACTTGGGAGGGGGTAACATTCTTGTATTTGTTATCCTGCAATTCATACAGACTAGACTAGTGCTTAAGACAAATCATCAATGTTTAACAAAATTAATCAGTGATGAATATTATTTCCGAACTTTCAAAAATATATAGTTTCATAGTTTTTAAATATGTTTGTTTACATTTTATAGGTACCTGTTATTTGAATATGCTTAAATTATTTATCATATATGAATGTGATCAATTAGTTTTATTAATATTGAAGAAATACTTTATTGTAAAATTTATTAGAAATCGTCTTTCCATTCTGTCTATTCTCATGAATTAATAATAACTGACTCTGTATCTGCAAAAGAAAACTGTAAACAAAGGCAATGATCTCTAATTTACAAATTCCTATAATCCACACAACCTCTAGACAAAATTTTTGAGATTGAGAGGAAGTTAAAAACTGTAAAACAAATGAAATGTTTTTTAGAGTACTTCAATACTGCACTTTATTTTTCAACTTAAAATAGATAAATACAAACTATGCTTTTTTATTTAAATCCTAGAGAACTTGCAGGAGAGTTTAAAAATAGGTATATTACTTATTGATACAGTTTACCAGCTTCGAGTTTATACAAAAAATTGTATCCTTAAAAAAAAAAAAAAAAAAAAAAAAAAAAGTACAAATATTATGGTTAATTTCGTAATTATTATCACTTGTACTGTCTGAATGTATACTAATATGAGATAGCATATATGCAAAAAGTTCTAAAAATATCAGCATTGAAAAGTAAAAACCCATCACCTATATATATTTAGTGTTTGTTATAAAATAACTTATTTTTCTAACAATATTTTTAATATTAATTGGATTATAGTTTAGATTTGACATTATATTTATGCTTTGAGTTTATATAGTTCATAAATTTTAATTTCGAACATCTGTTTTGTCTTCTTGTTAGTTTCTTCCATTTCTTCCGGTTTCTTCCAGTTTCTTCCGTTTTTTTCCAGTTTCTTCCACTGTCCTGGAAGAAACTAGTTTCTTCCGGAAGAAACCCAACCCTGGTTGAAGGGTTGGTTATTTTCATAAGAAAACGTATTTATTGTGGCCATCACACCACTTACTGTTTAAATTGTGCAAAAGTTTAACCATAGCTTCACACAATAAATATTTTACATATGGAGTTTGGTGCAATTTTAATCAATAGATGCTGAGATATAGGCATGTAAAAAATCATAATAGCAGATCCACTTGTCGGCTGATATACACCTAAACAAGGCCGACATCAGTTGAACGGAATTTTTGGCGCACACACACACACAAACACAAATTTTTAAAAATTGATCAAACGAGGTTCTGGACCTCTTAAAATGTATAAATCCAGCGAATACCAAATGTAGAAAATTTTTATTAATACAATATTTTTGTTTGAGACATTTATAAGAAAACATAAAAGAAAGAAGAAAAAAAAAAAAAATCTAAAAGCTTCAAGGCTTAGTATGTTATGGCTATTACAAAACTTTCTTTTATATCACTCTACGTAACAAAGCTACACGCTGTTTAACATGCACAGAAAAAACTTAATAATAGCTTTGCACTATAAAGATTTTAGATATGGAGTTTAGTGCAGTTTTAATCAAAAGATTGTGAGATGTAGCCCAAGGAGCAGAAAGTACTTAAAACTGCGACGCCCGTCGCAGAACAATTGAGGCTTTTGCAGAACATTTCATCTATCCCTAACTGGATAATGTTGATGTAGCTAACATTCTAAAATTAATAAAACCTAGATATGTTCAAATGACCTGTAAATCTGTTAGCATACTAGAAAATTGCTGGAAACAGTCATTGTTTCAATGTATAGACAAAATTTATAAACATTTTGTAAGTAACATATCCACATTAATGTGACACTATTAATGCCAAAAGCCATTGAAAAAATTGCAAATTCTGGGTGTATTCCTCAGTTTTAGATTATAAAAATTTTAAATCATGTTTTATTATAAATGTGTAATAAATACTTTACTAATAAGTATTATTTTTATGCTTATTTAGCATTTTACTGTGCTTTGACAAATTTGGACAAAATACCCGCAGAACATCTGCAAATTTTAATGTCTCGTTGCAGAACATCGGATGTAATTCTGCTCCTGGGGATGTAGCCAAGTGGAGAATCATAGAAGATGAGGAACAACTGCGACATATGTTAGTCAATATACACCCAAATTAAGACAGCTTTCGTTCTCTTATTATTTATCTTGCATATCAAGTTAAGTGCGGTTAAATGTTATAGATGTTGAGATTTAGCCTTACCATTCACAGGGTAAATTGCAGCATAGTATAGCGACTTATCAACCAATATGCACCAAAATTGAATCAACATGTTTCATAAAATGGCCCTCTCACATACCAAATTTTGTGAATTATACACAAATAAACCCAAGATAATTTCTCCATTCATGGGAAAATTGCAGCATAACAGCATCGTATATTGGCCGATATGCACAGAAATTAAATAAACAAATTTCATAATAGCCCTGTGACATAGTCTTTTTTTAATTATACACAGTAGAAGAGATATAGTCCTCCTTTAAATGGGAGAAATCACAGTATAGCAGTGCCACCTATTGAGTAATTTGCACCAAAAGTCGATGGGCACTTTTTTTTTTTTGTTAATGTGCAACTATGTATAAATTTATATGAAATTCTGTGCATTAACTCTTGAACTAGAGCTGCTACGCAAAACTTTTGTCAGACAGACATTTTCTAAAAACGGTCAAATTCAAAATTCTGGTTCACTGAAAATGCATAAATTCACCAAAAACGGGAAGTTGAAAATTTTTACGAATAAAATGTTTTCTTCTATTGAATATAGAAGAAAGTAATGATTCAAAACAAATTTATATTTTTGTTTCTTTAAATGCTTTTTACTTATTTTATATTTTTATATTCTGTACAGATAAGAAAAAAAAAATTAGATTATTTATTAAAATTCTTTAATTACAAGTAAGTTCAGTTTTTCTAATGTACAAAATCATAAATTTTAAATAATTGAGCTTTTTTTTTTTTTTTTTTTTTTTTTAATTCTTTAACAATCTGAAAATGAAAATACAGACTTCCTGAAAATTTAAATATTACCTCTATTTGAAGTAATTTTAATTTTTGGGACTATATTTATGCAGCGTAATGAGAAATTATAAATTCAGGTGTTTTAGCAAGATATTGCATTAAAAGTGCACATTTATATAAATTGCAGTGCTTATTTTTTTAAATCCAAATCGAATAGGTAGATGACACATTTAATTGAATAGGTAATGGCACAGACAATGATGCTAGAGGGTCTGTTAGTATAAATATATGGTCACAAAAACAACTTTCTTGTGTAGGAAAAAGTGGATTGCAAATAAACAGGCAGGTTCTAGTCAATAAATGCACGTTATTTGACTTATTCTCGAAACAATCTAACAACTTTTACTTCTAAGACTAACTAAATTACTAAACATTCACAACTTATTAAACAAAAGTCATAAAAACAGAGTTATATGTAGTGCTGACTCTAGAATAAAATGCTGCCGGGGGGATTCAATAAAAAGGGCAACCTATTTTCAAAAAGGGCATTATTTGCATAATTTGTGGTCTTCTATGTTGTGATCTTTGTGTGTGACGAAAGTAAATTACTAATTTTACGTGTATATATATATAGGTTATACGCATTTGTTTTTCCAGGAATGCTGTAGAACTACTGCTAGATGGTTGAAAAGTCAGAAAGAAAAGTATCTAAAGTCCTCTGAACATTTAAAATGTTAGAAAAGGCTACTTGGAAACAAAATGTTTTTAAAAGGGCCGCAAGGGTGCTAAAATGGGTTGAAAAAGGGCAGCAGCGTGCTAAAATGTGTTTGAAAAGGCAGCAGGGTGGAGCACCCTGCCAAATTAGCTTAGAGTCAGCACTAATATGCACTGCAGAGGATGAATATTATTTGTTCAGGAACAACAATGAACAGCTCTTTTTATTGTTATGGGGAAGATTAGAGGGAATATTATAGATCACTCTGGAAAATCCTAGCTAACTCTGCACAAAATTAAAAAAGGCTTTCTATATCTCTTAAACCTGAAGCTACTTTTTGCTAAATTTGTTTGCTAAGTCGGCCAATTTTGACTTTTGCAATTTTTTTTTTTTTTTTAACCTTTACAAGTTACATAAAAAAAAAAAAAAAAAAAGGCGCAAATTTTTTATCTGAGGGGAATTTAAGCTTGAATTTTCTCCTTCGGATATACGGCTTGAAATTACCGGATATCCGTATCCGGACTGCTGATATCCGGTACCCCGTCGGATATTTAAAACTCAGCCGGATACCGGATATCCGTTTCATCCCTAAAAATAAGCCGCTTTTATTTGTATTATAGACATGAGCAGGTTCATATTCTGAAATAATAGCATTTAATTTTTCCCGATCTCTTACCACAAGGTCTTCATCGATATTAGTTGTTTCACCACATCATATATACTGAGAGAGTCCCCATCGTTTTTTATTTCTTAAATCTATTAAGACAGCCATTGTAATTTTCAAAGTCTGTGATATTCATTTGTTTACCAAATGTTTTTGCATATTCCTTGATAATGTCTCCAGTTATAGCAGCATTTTTCGAATTCATTTGCAATATCCAAATGTAAAGAGCATCTTCTAATTTTTCATGTTTAGCTGATTTCAGTTTTTTAATATTGGGCTGAGGATTGTTAACATTAAATCCTTTTTCCTGTTGACATAACATGTCGCCAATACAACGTCTACTAATAGGCTTTTTTTTACAATACAGTAAAATGACTAGATATGCTCTGTTGAGATGCATTTGCATTCATCTCTTTATATTCTAAATTTGTCGTTTTTCACAAACCGAAAAAATAACTCTTTTTGACACTCTGAAATAAAAGAATAAAAAAGCAGAAGGTTTTCGCCGATGTAACAGTTTGAGTAAATATACATTAAATTAGAAGAACCTTTCTCTTGTTTCGATGAAAATTTTATTTCTCCTGATTTGAATCTATCACAGCAAGCATGGCGAAATCGGTGGCGGGCAGAGCGACGCAGAAAGGTTTCTTCTCTGTTTTATCAGCCCATGATACAATAAGTTAGAATGCGTAAAAGAAACTGCAATAAGCATAGCGCTTGAAAAAAAAAAAATGTGAATCTTAACAAAAAGTTAAAATTTTTTGGAAATGGTAGGTTGGCGTTATAACGGATACTTTACATTGTAGTTCCTATTCAGAAGATTTGTTCACTCGTAAATAAAGCGGTTAAACTAGTTTGGCGGTATTTCAGGGGGCGTTATATCGGAGTTAGATTGTATTTATATGGAAAATTTTCAATTTTTGTATGTTGATAAAATCTTAAATTACGAATAACTTACGAAATTTTCCTATTAGAATATTTGTAGTCAATCATGTTCAATCAAGTATTATAAATGTTTTTTTGAAGTTGTCTGATATATTTATGTTCCTCAAATGGACGTTTATGCTCAATTTTGCCCTATTCTGCCATTTTAAGTAAATCGTAAATTCCAAATAACTTAAGAATTTTTTTAATTGGAAAATTCATAGTCTATCACATTCATGGCAGTATCCTAAATAATGTTTCAAAAGTGGTCTGACATCTTTGTGATGAAAATATCCCTCAAGATCAGGGTTGGGTTTCTTCCGGAAGTAACTAGTTTCTTCCAGGACAGTGGAAGAAACTGGAAAAAACCGGAAGAAACTGGAAGAAATGGAAGAAACCGGAAGAAATGGAAGAAACCAACCAAAAGACAATACAGTTGTTCAAAATTAAAATTTATGAACTATATAAACTCAAAGTATAAATATAATGCCAAATTTAAATTATAATTCAATTAATATTAAAAATATCTTCAGAAAAATAAGTTATTTGATAACAAACACTAAATATATACAGGTGATGGGTTTTTACTTTTCAATGCTAATATTTTTAGAACTTTTTGCATAGATACTACCTCATAATATTATTATACGTTCAAACAGTACAAGTGATAATAATTATGGAACTTTTAGCCATAATATTTGCACTTTTTTTTTTTTTTAAGGATACAATTTTTTGTATAATCTCGAAGCTGGTACCAAATGAACTGTATCAATAAGTAAGATACCTACTTTTAAACTGTCCTGCAAGCTCTCTAGGATAAAGAAAAAAAAAAAAAAAAATCCATAGTTTGTATTTATCTATTATTTTAAGTTGAAAAATAAAGTGCAGTATTGAGCTACAAAAAAAACTTTCCATTTGTTTTGCAGTCAACTCCCTCTAACTCTCAAAAGTTTTGTCCAA
The DNA here is from genome assembly GCA_963930645.1 of Salticus scenicus. NCBI lineage: Eukaryota > Metazoa > Arthropoda > Arachnida > Araneae > Salticidae > Salticus > Salticus scenicus. The sequence goes on from CAWVNO010000278.1 coordinate 9,754, forward strand.
AAGTTGTGCAGATAATGGGAATTTGCAAATTTGAAATCATTGCCTTTGTTTACAGTTTTATTTTGCAGAGTCAGTTATTATTAATTAAATAGACATTAAAATGGAAAGAGGACTTGAAGAAATATTTATTTTAAAATTTATTAATATTAATAAAACTAATCTATCATATTCATATATGATGGTAAATAATTTAAGTATATTCAAATAATAGGTACAGTCGGTAACAAAAGTGTCCGAACACTAGCAAAAATTCCTATGTAAAAAAAGTGCACTTCATACGATTTTGTTAAAGAAATCCTTGTCGAATCCTGTTCTTAGTCAGTCTGAGAACATGATTCGATAAGGATTTATTTAACAAAACCGTATGAAGTGTACTTTTTTTACATAGGAATTTTTGCTAGTGTTCGGACACTTTTGTTACCGACTGTACCTATAAAATGTGAACAAACATATTTAAAAAATACGAAACAAAATATTTTTGAAAGTCTGGAAATAATATTCATCACTGATTAATTTTGTTAAACATTCATGTAATAGTGGTTTATTTTCAGCGCTAGTCTGTATGAATTGCTCAATAACAAATATAAGAATGTTACTCTTCCCCCCCCCCCCCCCCGCTCCTAAGTAAGGATTTATGCTAAAAGTTTGATAAAAAAAATAATTATAAGATAATAATAATAAAAAAAATTATATATCATGTTTTTAAATTTTCTGATGAGTCATTAATAAAATACGTTTGAGGCTAAAAAATAATATCATCGTGGAATCAGTTCAGTGAAATAATAATAATAGTGAAAAAAAAAAAATGTTGGTTTCAAAAATAAAATATTACTCCTTTTAGAACAACGTATATTAGCATCGTACATTAGTCCTTATCAATGTGTATAAAATTTTAAAATTGATAATGACGTCAATTTCTGTGAAATGCATAATTTAACTTTTTATAATTTTTTCAAATTCACGCTGAATTAAGTGTATTTATTTTTATGACGAAAGAAAATGAACTCGTAAAAAAATTTTTTTGGCAACAAATTATAGTTAATTTTTTAATGGCTATTTTATTGCTATTAAGAGCTTATTATTTTCATATTTTAATTAATTAAAAGAAAACTATTTGAAAATTCAAAAATCTGACTTTGAAGTATTGTGTTGTCACCTGGTTCTGAGTTACTGTGAAAGTTTCAAATGTCTAGCTAGTAGGGAAATTAGTTAAAAATAGATTGCAAGATTTGTACTGGATGGACAAACAAACAAACAAGAATCGAAGTTAATAAAAACATGGTAATAAAAAGCAAAAATGTGAGAATGTGAATTTTTTTGAAATATGGGATGTAAATTTCTTTTAGATTAAAAAATCAATTACGGATTAGAAGGATTTGCAGATTATAAATCTGCAGATTAGAGGGAGTTGACTGTACTGTATGTGACAATAAGGAAAATAAAGTTTTTGATGACATTTTGTAATACAGTAAAGTAATTATTGCATACTGGTTCTTTTAATTAACTGGATTACGTTAAGAGCTGTTTTATCAGAAAGTATAAGCAAGTGATCCAAATTATTATTTATTACCAGTTAAAGAAATAAAATTGTCTAAATTATAAAACTTTATACTGTTTAAATTGAAATTGATTTTTTTACTGGATTTTGGAACGTGATCATCAGATACAGAGGCTCATTAGCTCATTTTGATAAAAAAAACTCATAATTATTAACTAATATGTTATTAAACTTATATAGGTATATTTAAAGTTACTTAAAGTTGTTTATAAGATCAGTGCATCCATTGTATCTTACAAATCTGCTATTTATAGGAAAAAGTTTTAAGAAAAACAGTTTCTTCCATTTCTTCCACTTGGAAGAAACCTATTTCTTCCGGCCGGTTTTTTCCGCAGTTTTTTCCACCTTGGAAGAAACTTGCCAACCCTGCTCAAGATTGAGGTTTATGTGAAATTTTGCCCTATTCTGACATGTTAAGAAATTCGTAAATTTCCAATAACTTGTAAAATTTTCAAATTTGCATGTTTCTAGTTACTGATGTTCATTCCGACATCAAAACTCATGTTTTAAAATTGGTCTGACATTTTTACAGTAAAAAGTTAGCAAAAAAACTTAGCAAATATATTTCGGGTATCTTCGTACCCATCTTCAGTGCCAAGTGAAAACGCCTGTTCCTCTGAGGTCGTCATTTTGTGGTGTTCGTGGTCTCGCTTCACTTCATTTTGTTTTCTTGACCACGAAGTGACCACCTCAGAGGAACAGACGTTTTTACTTGGCACTGAAGATGGGTACGGAGATACCCAAAATATATTTGCTAAGTCTTTTAAAAGGATATTGTATAAGGTAGATTTATCAAAGTTAAAAGTATAAATATAATCCTTTTTTAAAAAAGTATAATTAATAAAGATAATTTCGCTGAATGCACGAGATTTTTAGGACTATTACCCTTCTCAATCTACGGATAAAACCTTGTCATCAGTTTTACGATGGTTGGACATTTATTAAAATCGAAAATATAATTGAATAGTTTGAAAGCAATATTATAATTTGAGTATATATATATATATATAATATAGTCCTAAACTAAATTCTGCTTTTGCCAAAATTTCGTCAAAATCTTTTTTTTTTTCTTCCTTTTCCTTTTTGAAAGAAAAAAACTAAAGAAAAGAAAATTAATAATAATCAGTTCCGAAATGGACAGTACCGAAAAAGTTTTTATTTTTTAATTATTGAATTATTATTATTATTATTCGCAAGAAAGTATATTTTATTATACGTCAAAAAATAAATCAACGTGTAATTTTTTTTGGCAACAATTAAAAATTAAAATAATAATTACTATAGAAAAGTTGGAGTGGAAGGATGATTTTTATACCAACTATGTGAAAAATACCAGAGCCGGGAATCGAACCCGGGCCTTCCGCTTGACGCGCGGATGCTCTACCACTGAGCTACCCTGGGTGATAACCAGCTAGGCATTTCTCACATAATATTCATTGGCAAGGTCACCGAGTCTGCAAACGCAGCTATATCAAGTGACATAATTATTCGTGGCACAACTCCAATAGACCACGAAATTTGGAAGGCCCGGAAAGGGAGAAGGCCCGGGTTCGATTCCCGGCTCTGGTATTTTTCACATAGTTGGTATAAAAATCATCCTTCCATCAAGCGGAAGGCCCGGGTTCGATTCCCGGCTCTGGTATTTTTCACATAGTTGGTATAAAAATCATCCTTCCATCAAGCGGAAGG
>CAWVNO010000279.1:0-34910 GCA_963930645.1 Salticus scenicus
ATACACTGAGAGAAAAGTAAATACACCGCCTCAAATTAGAATGAAAGTATGTAGTCATTTTCTGAATCCCTAAACTAGAAATACAGATTTACGAGATACGTATATAAGATAAACGAATAATTTGGATAAACGAAATGATTGAGAATTTCTAGTCTATTTTTTGGTAGATGGTGAAACAATATTATAAATACAGTAAAGCACCGTTTATACGTCTTTTGCATTTATACGCCTTTTTAGTGAAGTCCCGATTCATTTCTACTCATTTTAATGTAAAAATCCTTCGTTTATACGCTGCTCAGTATCGGGTATACGTCTTTTCAACCTTTTTAAAATTCTCTTGATCAGTCATTATTTTTCCGTTCTAAATAAATGGAACGTTTTCCAGATAATATTTTATATGGAGGAAAACAGGAAGGTTCGAAAGTCCTTATAGAACTGAATGTTGTTGAACAGTTTGTTATTTAAAACCTTAAAATGTCGCGAAAACGTTAGAGCACTTTTATTGAAAGATAAAAATTGTAATTTAAAAACAAATCAGCGAGTGTGTGGGGTGTGGGTTTAACGAAAGCAGAAAAAAAAAAAAAAATTATATATATAATTAACACTCAAGATGTATTCATATAATGTTCAAGATATGAAATATTTATTTAGCACTCATGTCATGAATTAATGGTATGATTTTTCTCACTCTTTATAACAAAATTTAAATCTTTTATTATTATTATTATTATATTCAAACATAAATTATATTATTTAGCAATTTACTAGCTAATATCTTAAAAAAACATTATTAGTTAGTATTTTCACATAAATTTTGCTTCCATGCCATTAGAATTGCAGTAATCAAAGTTTTATTTCTTTAAATTTCGATTATACGTCTTTTCATTTATACGTCTTCAGAGCTGCCAACCTAATCCGGCAAATTGCTAGTACCGCCCCTTTATCTACACCACTTAATTTTTAAAGTAATTTTCTTCAAATATATTTGCGATGAATTAGGAAGAAAAAAACTCTAAGAAATTACTGGTGTAGAAAAAGGGGCGGTACTAACAATTTGTCGGATTAGGTGTGCAGCTCTGCGTCTTTTTCCGTCAGTCCCTTGAAAGACGTATAAACGGTGCTTTACTGTATCATAAGTCCTTTGTATTGCGAGGAATTCTCGTTTGATTTCTAGAATTGGATCATAAATCCAGATTATAGTTACATACTCGCCTCTACGCATTTACTTGCAGAGATTTTTAAATTAGTTTGACCATGATAATGTAGAATGATCTAATATACTTATAGAAGTTTTTAGAACTCGCTAGCAAAAGAAACTAGAATTTATAAGGATGGCATGGAACTATTTTTACAAGAGACTCTATTTAGTTTATAGATGTCAGTCACAGAATTCTTTTTCGGTGTATATAATTTGGCACTATGGCCGAGTGCAAGAAAAGAGTGTTGCAGATTAAATTGTCTTTAACTTCTCATCCTCTCAGGCGGCGCCAGCAGTCGTCATTCAATGCTCCGAGCAGTGATGCCAGATTGGGGATTTTTGTCCCCATTTTGGGGACAATTTTGGGGACCAAATGTTTGTGCGGATATTTTTGGGGAATTCTAAAATTTTTGGGGACAAATCTGGGGAGTTCTTCAACTTTCTGTCAATGTTGGCAACATAATGATTTATTCCTATGACTAGGGACTTTCAATAGCTTTTTATTGTTATTTGGGGATTTTTTTTTTTTTTTAATTGCCTTCATTTGGGGAAAAATCTGAGCTTAAATCTGCTTGATTTTTTTATTATTATTATTTTTTTTTTTTTGAAAAATTTTTTATTTTTCCTTTACAGTAGAAATCAAGTTGGCGATTTTTTCGAAAAAAACCCCTGATTTGGGGAAAATTGAAGACCTGTTTGGGGAAATATTTTTTGACAATCTGGCATCACTGGCTCCGAGATATGATTACTAGGTAGTTGAAAATGTGATCTGAAAGGAGTCGTTCATGCTTGACCGCGAAAATTATGGACAATATTCCTGTGACGTCACAGTAGGTAAAATCGCCGAACACGTGGTCGATATTTTGTAAACAAATTAGATTCAAGGTGTCATTATTTTTGTTACGCATAACATTTTCCTAAATATTTCTGCAGTGAAACTTAATATTAATGTTCAAACAAGAACAAAAGAGAAATATAAACAACTGAATCGAATGATAAAGTTAAGACTATTCCATATCGTAAAATTGCAGAACATTTTATGTATACACACACACATACATATATATATATATATATATAATGAATAAAAGATTAATAAGAACATTTTATACACACACATATATATATAGACACCAAAGCTTAAATAATTAGAATTTCAATCACTTTAATAAAGGAATTTATTAGATGGAACATCCATTTAAATTTGTTAACATCACCACAGTTCACACGGCAACTTTTAATATTACATATGTTGATTAATATTAAAGTATATTACTAAAACTGGATTAAAAACAAAACAAAGGTATCACTATATCACTCTTTCTTCAATTTTATATAATCTGTAACTCTTATAAATAATATTGAAAAATAAAAATTTGCAAGCCTTAATGCTTTGTTATGGTAGAGTTGAGGATTGTTTGCCTAACCAGCTGATATTCTTGTAGCCTCGAACCCAAAGTGGGAATATGGTCCATTTCGTTTATGTTTTTATTGTGAATCCGTGTTATATGTTTTTTGTGATGTGAAAATAAATTACTAAATGGAAATAAGGAACATTAATTTCATTAAGGAACAACACCTTTATAGTATTTTGAAATGTGTTATTGGAATGCTTGTGTAAAGAACATTACGGAACAAAGAGTATTTTAAATGCTTTTGAAATCCACTAGATCTAAATCTAGAGATTTATTATCAGCAAAATATTTATATGCATTAAAAATCTGTACTTGATAAGAAACTTAAAAGAAAATATATTTCTTCGATTAATCGTTGTTTGCAATGGTTTTATTTTTAATTTTACTAATTTGTTGGCATCTTCCTATTTTCCAGTTTGTGTAAAAGTTTTCTATGTGGCTACTCTGCTTTTTTCTAGTTTTCTCTCTGGATTCCTTGATGATTTGATTTAATAAATTCTCATTCAAAATGGTTTTGCTCCCTCGATCGGGGCTGAAACAATATGAATTGCTATGATTAGCTATATTGTTTTACGAAATCGATGCAGCTTTCACAGCTTTATGAAGTACATGCCCCCTAAAGAGTTTATACTTCAAATTTTAAGCATTTTCATCCAATTGTCATTTCTGTGGTCCTTTATTTACTTTCTCCGTCATTAAGTTCAATGGTCCTTTATTATTATTATAATTCATGTCGGCGTAAGTAATTTAAATTCATTTTGTCTCTTATTGGTTCTTTATCTGTACCGCAGCATTTTTGTGTCGGTCTTACATATATGTTACAATCAGTTCTATTTCTGTTGTGTTGGTATTGTTTTGTATCTATTAATTGCTAAATTTTAAGGTTAAATTTTATTACGATAACTATCATTTATATATATATATATATATATATATATATATAAATGCCTGCTGTATATTATCCAATAACTGCACATAACTCACTATTAAAACTAACATATCTAACATCTAACCCATTTTATCCTTAAAACAATTTTTTCCTCTCTCCAATCCACTTTCTTTTATTATTCATCACACCAGTAATAATGTCTTTAATCCAACAACAATGATAGCGCAGACACTTTTAGCGTTCAACTTTTTCCTAAGGGAAATTGATGGGGATTTTCTCCCCAAATTATTCCTTACCATAAGTGCATTCTTGTGGGATTTCATCCCTTTATTGAATCAAGGTATTAACACGTCAAATGTTCTTATCCCTACATTAAATGAGAGAGGGCTATCATAATAGCATTTTTCGAGTAATTAACTTAAATATCTTATGTGGAATTAGTCTGTATGCATGGAAAACTTAGAAGAAAGTTGGTGCTGTACGGGTACGAAGAAACTTTGTGGGGAATTATAATTTTAGTTCTTAAGGAAATCTGGATAATGAACCTTTAGAATGGATTTAGGTAATTTTACACAAGAATTTTCACTTAAAATATGCTATTTAATTCGTTGAAAATCACATTCAAAAAGAGTTGTTGTTATTGCTATATAAGCTTTCTGAAAAAGTTTTTTGAATGTTGATAAAATAAATATTATTATTGTTATTTTAAGTTAATGTTTTGTGTTGTGAAAGCATTAAAATTTTTTTTAAAAATTTAATGTAATTTATTTCCGTATTTTCTTTATTTAACTCTCTTTCTATACTCTAATTTTCGTATAGGAATCCCGATCGTAATGGCGTCTGAATGTGTTTTATATATTTATTTTTTCCTCAATTCCAATAATAATAATAATAATAATAATAATAATAATAATAATAATAATAATCCTAAGAAGACTGCTTGTAATTCATAACATCGCTTCACTTACCGTCACTGCAAGCCCGAACCGATGTTATTCTATGAGAAATTTTCTTTACTTATAACTAATTAACTAACACATTTTTTTAAAATTTTGTTTTCGGGAAATTCTCAACTGTGAAATTGACAGACATTTTTTAAAAATAGTTTTTTTTTTTTTTTTTTTAACTATTTTATTTTATAGCTGTAAAACACGAATTTTCAATATGTGATTTTTTACTTTCTTCTATATGTAATATAGAGAAAGTATTGGATTCGCGGAAATTTTCGACTTATCTACACGTTTTGGGAGTTCCTGAACACGAATTGATAGTTTTTAGAAAATGTCTGTCTGTCTGTCTGTCTGTGTGCATCACTATTTTTGTGGACACTGTAGCTCACGAAACAATGAATGAAATTTAACCAAACTTGGTATATAGTAAGACCCTGACATAGAACAGTGCTGATTAGATTTGGGTATCAATCGCTCTGCAGGTGGCACTGTGATCGCATTTTTTGTAAACTTTTAACATGGCAGTATAGGACAAAATTTCGTATAAATGTACATTTTGAGCGTTATTTTAAACTTGTGATTGCAAAATTAATATGAATTATTGATAATAGTATTAGTTAACTAGGAAAAAAATTTTGGGGATGGTAAATTTTCAAGATGGGTATCTTTCGAGAGGTCTCGTCAATACCTTTAAAACGAATGGTTGAACTATAATTCTGTGATAATTTAAAACAAAGTCGTCGATTTTTTTTTTTTTTTTTTTTTTTTTTTTTAAAATATTATTACTGAGTGAATTTGTATAGGAAAATACAGAAGAAAGTCTTGTGGTGGCCACAACATACTAGTTTTATTTTACAGTTTCAAAATAAAATACTTAAAATTACAAATAAAAATAAAAGTTTTTAAAAAAGGACCGTCAATTTAACAGTTGGGAATTTTCTGAATGTCAAAACAGAATTTAAAAATATGAAATCAAAAGAAATATTTTCCTTTAAATATAAGCATAAATATATAAATAAATAAAATCCAATTATTACCCAGTTTTCGCTGTTTTTGATGTAAACAGGATGATCACCAAATCATGCCTTTTGTAAATAACAATAAACAACAATGCAAGAAAAAGGTAGAAAAAAAGTCAATTGAATGAAATGGGAATAAAAATTTACGTGTTATAAATCACATTAAAAAGGGGAACGATATGCAAAATTTCCGAAACGAAACGGTTCAAAAAATTTAACAGGAAATCCATTTTACCCTCGTAACGAGCAAGATACCTACAATATCTCAAATTTATTAGTTTGATACTCGAGAATGCAAAGTTATTATTTTTATTTTCGAAAAATAGCGAAATTTTCCGTTTATCCCATTTTCAATCGTGGAAAAACAATGAAATATTGAATAATAACAAGAAATCGTGAATATTTTAAAATACTTATTTTTATTTTTATTTTTCCTTTTTTTTTTTTCCTCCATCAGCAATATTGGCTGTTTTGCTTTCCTAGAAATTCAAAATACATTTTAAGCAGAGAAACATGCACGCTTTGTTTTGTGATGTAAAATCTTTTATTTGCGTAAATAAAAATAAAAATTCAAAACATATGTGCAAAAATAAAATAAAATAAAAATAAGTAAATAATTCAAAGTAAAGTACTTTGAACTTTTAGTGCATAAATTATAAAAATGTATTTTGCGGAAAGTAGAATTATAAAGCAAAAGTGTTTATGCTACAAAAGAATGAAATATAATTATATATTTTTGTTATCAATCTATGTTTACTATTTTTCAATAGACGCTTTGTTTCGTAAGGTAAATCTTTTCTTTGCGTAAATGCAAATAAAAAAAAAAAATAAAAAAAGCGTGTGCAATGGAAACTAAAACAAATAAAGTAAATAAAGTAAAATAAACTACTTTTAACTTTTAGAGCATAAATTATAGGTAAATAGGTACTTTATAGGTAATAAAGTAGGATTATAAGGTAAAACTGTTCATGCTATAAAATAATGAAATATAATTGTATATTTAGAAATTTTATTCATGAATTCATCAAACGTGAATATTCATTTTAAGTACATTGGAGTGTAAAGGTTGATATATTTTTATTTACCAACTATGTAAAAAATACCAGAGCCGGGAATCGAACCCGGGCACCTCCGCTTAACGCACGGATGCTCTACCACTGAGCTACCCTGGCTGAGCCTGGTTATGCCTACCTGGTTGTCAGGCCATGCGTTAAGTGGAGGTGCCCGGGTTCGATTCCCGGCTCTGGTATTTTTCACATAGTTGGTAAATAAAAATATATCAACCTTTACACTCCAATGTACTTAAAATATAATTATATATTTTTCTTACCTATCTATGCTTGTTGTTTTCCAAACGGCAAAAAAAATCTGCATTTTAAAAATATGTATTTCCTTTTTTTTCCTTTTTGTATTGTAAAAGATATCTGTAAATTCCAATTCTAAATTCTGCTATCTTAAAAAAATAAAGAAATAAATAAAAGAAGAAGAAGGTATAGGTAGATATAATTGCTGATTCAAAATGTACACTGTTAAAAAAATGCAGAAAAAATACAGAAATTCTCTGTAATTTCAGAAAAAAAGTCGTAAAATACGTTTTGTCTACGTAATTTTTCCGTAATTTACGCCTTTTTTCTGAAATTACAGAGAATTTCTGTATTTTTTCTGCATTTTTTTAACAGTGTAGTTATCCCTAGTAGCAAAAGTTGATCGACCAATGAAAGGTCTTTAGGTCATTTATCGGTACCTAAAGAAACGATGAAAGGCTGATCATCTTAAATTCAATGAAAAAATGATAAGTTTTTATCGAAAACTCACGTAAAGTGTCTAATCTTGGGACCATCCATAGATCATCTATTAGACGAGAAACTTTTGTCGAGAATGATTTACAAGCCTACTGCATCCGATGAATTTTGGATGAGAAATTAGCAAATATGCGATGAAAAAACCCTTATTTAGATCAGTTTTTAATTAGATTTGGATGAAAAGGTGATCAGATAATACTTTATAAGAAATTTTTCTTAATCGACTCTTTAAGGCGAAGTGTTCTTGCTGCATTGAATAACATAACTGTATTTTGTTTCATAGAATTCCCATTCAGTGTCTTATAACATGAATTAACCTTTATTTTACTGTGGGTCAGGTTATTGGTCAGAAACTGTGGGTTCGACTCATGTGTTGGTCAAATCTGACTGACCCGCGCAGGATTAAATATCAAAATCGACTAATTTCTTCTAGTAAAAGTTATCAAGAAATTATATGATTAAGAATATAATGATTAAGAAACTTTGTAAGAAAACGACATACATTACAGAGCCTCGAAACAAATATTTTGGATCGAAATGATAGCGCTTCCCTTCATCAGGTGAAAAAAATACCCATCGTGCAGCATGAAAACGAAACTTACCTTTAAAAGCTGCTCACCTATTTATGAAACATACCTACAGAAATGACTTGCAGAACGCCTCTACAAAAGCGATTAACTTACCTACGAAATACCTTTATTTTCGATGTTTAAACTTATGCCCTTCAGTTACAGTGCACATTTGTACCTTTGTTTGAACTTTACATTGCACATACGTTGTATAGCGGGCGACACGTATGCGCTATATAAAGTTCAAATTTCGGTCACTGTAAGCAGTCACATGGATTAGTGCATAGTCCCTTTTTAATATTTTCAAATAAGGTTCAAACGTGTTAATGACTTTGGTTTGTCTGTCTGTCTGTTTGTGCTGTAACTCCCGGAAATATTCATGGAATTTCTTGAAACTTATATATGTTATTCAAGTTCACTGTCGGATATTCCCTATTGAAAATGGGGTGAATAATACCTCTATTGGTTAGTGTAGAGGAACCCCTGAAAGTATTCCAAAGCATTGTGATCTATGAGAGGTATTTTTATCAACCATATTTTTTGCGCCTTTACTTTATAAAAATCTTAATGAAAGTGAAGTAATTTATTCAAGTCCAGTATCGGATGTTTTCTATAGAAAATGGAGGAAACAGCACCACTGTTTTGTGTACAGGGAAAGTATTCCAGAGCATTGCGTTCTACGAGAGGTATTTCTGTAAACCAAATTTTAATAACTTTACTTTGGTCAAACATTTATGAAATTGAAATAGGTTATTCATATCCACAAAAAAATGCTTTCTATAAAATTTATTATGATTAGCATTTGATTTATAGGTCCCCCACAAAATATGAGGTTACATTAAGGGTTACTTTTGCAAATTCGTTGGTATTGCATTTTCATTTGCATTAAACGTTTCTCATATTGTCTAACGATTTTTAAGTATGAATATGATTTCCATTTGTGTATCTGTCCGATTGTCCATCTGTCTATCTATCCGCCTGCCCACCTCCAGCGTCTGTAAATATTTTTAGAATTTTAAAAAAGGGATATATGTTGTTTAAGTTCATTATTTAATATTTCCCTTTTAAATTGCCATTAATAGGTCCTGTACAACTGGTTTGTGTACATGAACTCCCAAAAAATGTCAGTGCATTGCGCTTTAGGGCAGATCTACTATATATAAATCACATTTAGAGATTTTTCTACTGTAAGTTCTTTGAGTCCTTCAAGCGCAATTTATAATTCAATATATAATCACACAATCGTGATTGTGTGATTTTAATATATTGTATTTTTTTCTTCCATTGTTTAATGGTGTTTTCCTTTACCTGCGGCTTATTTCTGTTGAGCTATCTACATGATAGACCAGATGTTTCTGCCTAAAGGTTGTCTGAGTGAGTAGTGTCCACCGTTTGTCGACCTGGATAGCTCAATTGGTAGAGACTTGACCTTGTAAGTCAAAGATCTGGGGTTCGACTCCCGGTCCAGGCATTATTTTCACTCAGTCGGAAAAATAAATTTCAATAAATATGATTTTCTTCTCAATCAGTTGATTGTGTGATTTTAATATATTGTATTAAAAATAAGCTGAAAATTAATATAAAATAGAATTATAAATTGCGCCTAAAAGTATATATTCTTTCGCTTGACATTATAAACACTACTAGTAATAATAACTTTTGAAGTCAGCACACACACACAAAAAAAAAAAAAAAAAAAAAAAAAAAAAAAAAAAGACACTTTTTATTTAATACAAAAATTAAATTTCATTCAATTTTGAATGAAATTTAATTTTCCATATAATTATTTCACTTTAGCATCTACAAAACTCAACAGAATTCTATTCAAATAAAACAATTAAGATTATGCAAGCAGCAAAAGTTCGCAAATGAAAATTCTAGTAACTTTGTAGAAACATAAATCTCGAATTGCGAAGGATGTTCACATAGATGTTGGTTCACATAGTGGATCAATTTATACAGTGATAAAACAATAATTGAAATCATGAAGATTGGTCAATAGAGAGTTATTGGCCTGCGTTAGTTAGCGGTCCCAAAACAAATTTGTAAAAAAGCATAAAATCTTACATAATTTTGCGCCGACTTCAAAGGTTATGATTAATAGTGATGTTTATGTTGTTTAGCGAAGATATTCATTTTAAACGTTTAGGTACAATTTACAATTCCCTTTTATATCAATTTTAAGTTTATTTTTAGTATTTTGAATATTAATTGCTTTTAGGAAGCGGTTCTTTTTTTTTTTTTTTTTTTTCAAAAAGGTTTTCTTTTATTATATGTAAAGATGAGTTTTTTATTCTTATACGCAATTAAACGTAAACAGATTCTCAATATAGTAGCATTATTAAATAAAATAAAGTTTGTTTATTAAATCAAACCAGATTACCGTACTAGAAATTTAGACAAATTCTATAAGTATCTATAAGTATACTGTAAGTAAAATTATCACAAATATCTTTAATATTTAATATTTATACATTTATGCAATTTATTTATTGTATCTAAGAGTACTTTTTAATCTTCTTACACATGTGAAAAAAAAAAATAATAATAATAAAAATCTGCTTATTTATGCAAAAATCTTCTTCAAACGTTAGACTTTTTAAATATTCAAGAATTGAAACTGTTTAAAAATTCATTCTTAAGCTTTAGAATTCTCTTTTAGGTGAAAGAATTTTTCTGAGGAATAAGAAAAAAGCCTGTGACCTTTCACAAATATTTTTAAAAAAGTATTTTCTTCATTTAAAATATGTTTACATTAAATTTCATGTAATCGTATTTAAATTTTACATATGTTTGTTAGAGCATGATAAGTATAACAAAATATTCCATTTGTATGTTTAGATGTTTTTTGCATAAATGTTTTCAAATTTCCTTTTATGTTTATATAATTATGTGTAATATTCCTTTTATTTATTTATTTATTTATTTATTATTTATTTATTTATTTATTTATTTCGCGGTAGCCCAGTCGGTAGAGCGCCGGCCTCGTAATTGGAAGATTGCGGGTTCGGTACTCGAGCCGGTCAAAGACCGTCGTGTACACTAATGGTGGCTGGTGCACGTAAAATCTGTCGTGGCCACAATGTCCTCCATGTTCCATCAAAAATTATACCTCTGGGGGTTACCGAAGCGGGAGAGCCATCCCTTCCGTGGAGGATCAAAATTGTGATGGCATGTCTCCGGACCACCTCTAGGGGTGTGTCCCAGACCGTCGCCAATTGCCCATCAGCGCAGCATTAGTGCGACGTAAAATCCAATCACCAATTACCATTATTTATTTATTTATTTTATTTTTTAATTGGGGGGGGGGGATTAAAAAAAAAATATATTTTTTTTTATTGATCTCTTTTTCTTTCTTTTTTCGTAAGGGAATATATATATAATTTCACGATAGATGGCACGATAGAGACACTAGTACACATTGCATATGAAGAAAACTAAACTTTAAACTAATTAGTTTATGAAAGTTGTTATTAAACTCCAATTCATGTAAGTTTATAATGTTTTGAGTATCTTTAAATTAGAAACAATCATTTAACGAATTTAATAAAATTGCTCATTTGTAGTACCTTTATCGATTAATCGTTACTTGACTAGTTATTATTTTACTTATCAGAATTGTTCTGATGACAACCTGTTAATTTTTACCCTATCAGTTTGACGTCGTTTAACATGCGGACATTATTTATTTATTTTAATTTTTTAAATTGATTCACTGCAGATTTGTGTTGGTGATTTATCTCATTCCTATTTTAATCTGATTTTGTCGCAAGATCGAAACTTCAACTGTTTTTTGGCTTGAATTGGCTATACAGTTCTCCAAAATCTTGCGATTCCTTTGCTCATAGAAGTGCAAGTTTCCTGACGAACGAACACTTCGATTTTTGAGCATTTCTTATTCCAATTCTCATATCCAGTTATCCTTTTTTGATATTTTTAGTTCTTTTTTCATTTCTTGTTATCTTTTTTTTAATAACGTTATTGGTTTAAGTATGATAATTTTCACGAATATCGCAAAAATATCTCTCATCGTTAGTCATAATATTTTTGTCCTAGATGTTCACTTCAGCGTAAGTAATTTTAAATGCTTTAACTATTAATTGGTACTGTAATTAAGTTATAAAAATATATGTGATAACATTTAAATTGAATTGCAATCACTTTTAATCGAGTGTTGTTGGTCTTATCATGTATCTATCAGTTGCTAAATTTTATAAAGGTATTAAATTCTTCAATTTATATATATATATATATATACTAGCAAGCATTGCCAGCTTCGCTGGTCACTATATTTAAATAAATTCTCCAAATCCCATATCATTATCAATAAAATCACAAAACAAAAACTGTACTTGAGATACAGCCGGTAACAAAAGTCTCCGAACACTAACAAAAATTCCTATGTAAAAAAAGTACACTTAATACAGTTTTGTTAAATAAATCCTTATCGATTCCTGTTCTTAATCAATCTAAAAATAAGATTCGACAAGGATTTATTTAACAAAACTGTATTAAGTGTACTTTTTTTATATAGGAATTTTTGCTAGTGTTCGGAGACTTTTGTTACCGACTGTACCCTGTAAGAGCACCATTTAATTAAAAAAAAAAAAAAAAAAAAAAAAAAAAAATGCAATCAAAATAATTTTCTATTTTAAAGTAAACTAAAATAATATTTTTAATCAATAGAGAAACATGCATTTATTACAAAAAAAAAAAAAATCTGAAGGTTGATAGAATTTCTCCCTTTTCTTATTTTAAAAAGTACAGTCGGTAACAAAAGTCTCCGAACACTAGCGAAAATTCCTATATAAAAAAAGTACACTTAATACAGTTTTGTTAAATAAATCCTTGTCGAATCCTGTTCTCAGTCTGTCTAAAAACAGGAATCGACAAGGATTTATTTAACAAAACTGTATTAAGTGTACTTTTTTAACACGCTTTTATTAGCTTCACCTGTATGTATGTTTGTAAGCGCTCTGGGAGCAAACAAAAAATCTATATTGTAAAAAAAGACATTGCCTACGTGATGTGGCTGTGAGGTAAAGCTCCGGGCTACGTACCTAAAGGTCTAACATTTGAGCCCAGTCAGGGGAGATTTTTTAAAAATGGTTTTTGTTTAATTCTAAATTATTTATTTGTTCACATTTCAATAAAAGCGTGTTCTTTAATTTTTTAAAGGTATAATTTTATTATATAGGAATTTTTGCTAGTGTTCGGAGACTTTTGTTACCGACTGTTGGCTGTCCTCTTAATTGATAAACAAAGCTACACAAAATCGAACTGCTATATGTTTCTTTCTTTCTTTTCTTTTTTTTTTTTTTTTTTTTAGGAAAGAAAATATAAAACATAACTATTGAGAGAGTTTTTCTCCTGATTAAAAACAATGTACATTTTAAGGTTTCATAACAGAGTTAAAGCGTATTGGAGGTAAAACGATGTGCGAGTTGAAAATATTTCATAATCTATGACAAACAAATGATTTTTCTTTCTTGTTCAAATCACACAATTCTTTAGATACGAGTAAATTTGCTCATTAAATTAGAAAGTTTTCTCTCCATTTTTACGCCACTCCTAAGAACTCACATTGACTTTTTTCGCTTACTTCTTTTTTGCAATTTTCGCTCAAATATTTCAGCATTGCATAATTTGGCTATATTTCTTCTGTTTTATATCCAATCTTATTAGGGATTTGAATTCTTATTTGTGTCTCTGCTGAGAAATAAAAGGGAGAGTAATGTTATAATGCAAAAAAAGTATGCATATTCTTTTATCAAAAAGCAGCGGAAATTTCCGTCGAATAAAACGCAAATTATTTCTTTTCTTTTTTTTTTTTTTTAAGTGAATAAGGAAAAGAAAATTTATTTTCTGATGAATTCATGATTTCCGTCTATGATTCGAAATTTTGCGATGCTAAAAAAAATATGCTTACTGTTTTCAATGCCGTATTAAAAACAATCGTATAATATATAATCTGATTGTTATGAATTTGAAATAATTCTTTGAAATTTTTTGTTGTTATATGTTTAAAACGTGACGAATATTCGTTGGAATTTATTTTTGCTTTCACAGAAAGGCAAATTTCATTTCCCCTTTCTTTTGTTTCATCACGTATGTATATTATTTTCATACGTTTTTTTCTCTTTCTTTTAGCATTATTTTAAAGAATATCATTTTAAAATATTGGATTGAATTCAAACATTCACTTTTTTTTTCTTCTTCTTATTATTATTATAGACAAAAAAGAAAAATCAAGTGGTTTGAATAAATTATGCCATAGATTCCGACAATTTATTACCTTTATATTATTTATTCGGTAATGGTGTAAACAAATCATTTGGGCTAATAAAATGATATACTATGGGAAACAATGTTTTGGAATGGGAAAATACGAGACATTTCGCTATTCGCTGATTGATATGAAACAAAGTTTCACAGACACCAACTTATAGCAAAGTACATAAAAAAATACACAATAAAACAATTATAAGGAAAGGGCATGTTTACAAACAAACGCTCCTTTAATCAATCTTTCCCACTCACGAGTGGCAAAAGGGCAATCTGTATTGGTGGAAATACGAATGTTTTGCCCTGAGTAGAGTGTTTTGCCCTGAGCGTGACGTCAGCTGCGCTTTCCTTATATGTAGAGCTCCTTCAATAGGAGTCTTACTTATATGTATGCAGAGAATTTCATAAAATACTTTATTCATGAACGATAGTCTCATGTGAGCACTGGCCGGGGGGGAGGGGGATTGCCGAACTGATGGCCATTCGTGAAGGAACACCCAATGGGCATCCATCGCTATCCATGTCTTGTTCCCGCTTCGAACCCGGGCCTTGTCATTTGGGAGACAGCGACGCTAGCCATCACACAGTATAGGCAGCTTTTTCCTGAAATGCAAATTTCTTGAAATTCTATGCTTTAGTTCTTGATCTAGATCTGCTACAAAATTTTTGTTATATACAGATAAAGACAAATAAACAGACAATCATAAATATAATTTCATAAATGCTCAAATCGAGTTCAAGAACTTTTAAAACGTATAAAATTGTCAAAAACTGGAGGAATCCAGTATTTTTTCTTATGAATATAGAAAGAAAAAAAAAAAGTATAATTTATTTGCATATATGAATGTAAAAAACGATTTCTTTTTAGAAAAATAAATAAAACTAAAATGTTTACATATCATATATGTAAGACTATTGCTTTCAATATGTTCTAAAAGCGTCTTCACCGTTTTCAGTAGGCCTTCAGGGATAATGTTAGTTGTACAAAATGCTGTTCTCATATTATGATATACAACTGCAATTCGACAAAAGTGAATCATGTAAATTTAATTTAATCATGTATACTGACATGTGTAAAACATAAATCTCTCCTGTAGTGAAAGTCAGGAAAGCAAAATTATACAACACTCATTACGGAATGTTTTCTCATATTACGCTGTATAGTTATATTAAAAGTGAGAGAAAGGCAATGTCTGAGAAATATACATTAATCTTAGTAAATAAACAAAAATATGTTAGAGTTATAAGCTTATAAGATGTTTTTCACAAAAAAGTACATTTTGAGCGTGGTTGAAATAACTAGATCTTCAAATTAATTATGCGGCATGTGAAAAACCCCTCATGAAATTTCAACTCTTAGAAAATATCTAAAATCTAGCTCGTTCTTTTTCGTACAATTTGCTTAATTTTTATTCTATTCAAATGCTCTTTGGAGAAAAGTTGCCCAATTAACTTTCAACCTATGCAATATATATTTTTTTCTTTGGCACATGCGTAGTGGAAACGTTTTTCATAAAAATGCTGATATGTCATGAGATATTTCAGATATTTGTATTCCGATTGCAGTATATATTGTTTTAAAAGTGTTTTTTCAACTTATCTGAAAGTGGGAATAATTTTCATTAAAAATTCTGTATACTATAAATAAAAAAAAGTGTAGATTTTTTTCCGAGTTTTAAAATAAATGCTTATATCTCAGTTATTTAATGCGCTACCATCACACAAATTCATCCACAAATTTAAATAGGTCTATAATAACATATCCTAAAGTTACATTTCCTTTCATTCACTTAACGATACAGGGTGATCACAAACATTATTGATTTTGCTCAATTTGTTATCGTCCCCCTAAATGTTATCTTAAACCAATCTTCACTGAAAAACATGAGGAAGACACAGTTCTTTAAATACCGAATGTTTGAAACATTTCATCGAGAAATAAGTTTTTAAATTGAAAAGAAAAACTCATCGTTTACAAATCTTGCTAAACTTTTGAGCAGGAGTGTAGTATTTAATAAGCAAGAAAATAAAATTATGTTCAATGTATAAACTACGAAAAACTTTCACTTGTTACAAGATACAGCAGCACTTTAACTGAGAGCAAGTCAGAGAAAGATTGAGTGAATATTGCTTAAAATAATTTTTTGTGAATCTCACAAGGCTTTTTGTTTCACTGAATTCACTGTGTTCAAATACAGAAACACAGGTAGAAAGACAAATTACAGATTAAAGTGCAAAATAACAAACATGAAAATGAAACGTGTATGTTTCAATAACGTGTATGTTTTAAATTTATCTTTTCAATTATTATTATTATTATTATTATTTTAAGTGTTTTAATGTTAATACACCGTGCAATACAAAAATAAATAATTTAATTTAATTTTTAAGGAAAAAATATGCATTTATTTACTTACTAATTATTATGAAATAAATCAATAAATCACTAAAAGTTTTAACTTTATTGTTACTTTTAAATTTCACAAATCTCTTCGGGCGAGTCAAGAAAAAGAAAAAAAAATAATAATTAAATAAATAAATCTAAATTTCATTGAAAAGCGCATTGAAACATTGAAAAGTGCACGGATTTACTTCTCTCTCTCTCTCTCTCTCTCTCTCTCTCTCTCTCTCTCTCTCTCTTTCTCTCTCTCTCTCACTTTTTTTTTTACGTGTCTTAAATGCCTTTTCAGTTTTTTATGTGTCTTACTTCAAGATGTCTTTGTTTGCAGTGTACACTGCTAAAAATAACAGTTCAACTTTTAGTGAAAAGAATGGTGCTAAATAGGCATTTTTTATTTTCAACCAATATTTTCGTGCAATGTCTCAATACTTCAGGGGTGCTTACTACCGAAATTACGCCAAAAAGGTGAAACATTGCACAAAAATATTGGTTTAAGGTAATTAATTTATTATTATTATTATTGGTGAAATGTATTATTATTATTTTTTAAAGTGTACTTTGTAGTTTGTTAAGTAGATTAAGAAACACGTTTGGAAATAAATTTTATGTAAATCAATACTTAAACTTGAAGGGTTTAAAACATTGTTTACTTATACTATTATACGCATAAAAATCAAAATGTATAACGCATTTAAATATCCTCCCCCCCCCCCCCCCACACACACACTGAGGGCATTCGACCTAGGACAAGGACATTCGTGTAGTGAATCGATTTCAATCACCTAAACACCATTCTTTGGTGATCAGATAGATAAGACCAAGTTGACAGACTAACATATATGAATGCATTTAAAGATTAATACACTGTCTAAAATAATAGTTCAAAGTTTAGTGAAAAGTATGGGGCTAAAATGGACATTTTTAGCTGCAACCAATGTTTTGGTACAATATTAAACAATTTGAGTAATACTTACTGCTGAAATTGCACCACTAAAATGGTTAAACGTTGCTCCAAAATATCGGTTGAAGATAATAGTAACACTGAGAATATACCGCTTTCATCTAGAACGAATAAATAGTCATTTTTTGAGTATGTAAATTAAAAATATAGATATTCCAGCTATAGGTATAAGGTAAGCAAGTAAACTGAATAGAAGATGTGATCGAGAATTTCTAATCTATACATGTCTAGATGGCGAAACAATATAATGAATATTATGGATATTATAAATCCTTTGTATTGCAAAAAATTCACGATTGATCTCCTAGAATTGGACTATAAACGTGAATTATAGTTGCCAAAACTCGCTACTTGTGTATTCTCATTTATTTACAAAAAAATTAAGTAAGTTTTAGATCGATAATAAACGCAAACGCCCTAGAATTCTAATAGAAGTCTCTATAGAACTCGCTTTGAAAGGGGACTAGAATTTATAAGGATGATAGATAATAGGAATTTATAAGGATGTGGATAATAGAAACACTGAGAATATACCGCTTTCATCTAGAACGAATAAATAGTCATTTTCTGAGTCTGTAAACTAGAAGTATAGATTTTCCAGCTATATGTATAAGGTAAGCAAGTAAACTGAATCGAAGAAGTGATCGAGAATTTCTAATCTATGCATGTCTAGATGGTAAAACAATATTATGAATATTATGGATATTCTAAGTCCTTTGTATTGCAAACAATTCGCGATTGATTTCCTAGAATTGGACTATAAACGAGTATTATAGTTGCTAAAACGAGTATTATAGTTGCTAAGTATATAATTGCTAAAACTCGCCTCTTGTGTTGTGTTCTCATTTATTTACAAAAAAATTAAGTTAGTTTTACCTCGATAATATATCAAACGCTCTAGAATTCTAATAGGGGTTTCTGATGAACTCGCTTTGAAAGGGGACTAGAATTTATAAGGATGACATGGAACTATTTTTACTAGTGCCTAATTTAATTTCTAGATGTCAATCACAGAAATTTTTCAAAAAAAACTTGTGTGTGTGTTGTGCGATATGTGTGTGTAAAATGTATTATTTTAATAGTGTACTTTGTAAATAGTTAAGTAAATTTTGAAACATGTATGAAAATAAATATTATGTAAGTCGATATATAAACAACTACACAATTCGAAGGGTTTAAAACATTGTTTGCTTACAATATTATAAGCATACAATACAAAATATATAACGCATTTGAATTCAAATCTATTTTTACTTCCATTACCCGACTTCCATTACCGTGTGATATGTGTGTGTAAATGTATTATTTTAATAGTGTACTTTGTATAGTGTTAAATAAATATTGAAACATGTATGAAAATAAATATTATGTAAGTCAATGTATAAACAACTACACAATTTGAAGGGTTTAAAACATTGTTTGCTTGCAATATTATAAGCATACAATTCAAAATATATAACGCATTTGAATTCAAATCTATTTTTACTTCCATTACCCGACTACCGTATGGTAATGGTGCATTCGGTCCAAAAATTCAATTCACCTGATTTACAAGTTTTAATGTCTCCTGAATCCAAAATGTAGTTTTTTGTAATTGGTCAGTGTGTGTGTTTGTGTGTGTGTGTGTGTGGGGGGGGGAGATCTTCTGATTATCATATAGCCGAAACTAATAAACAAAGCACTATGAAACTTCATAATTGAAATAGGTCTGGTGTACAGATGAATTTTCTAAATTTTGGTGAAAATGGGAAAAACAAAAGTTGTACCGTAAGTCTGTATCTCAAAAACGGCTCTAGTAATTTTCTTCATAGTTGCGATATAATTACTCTATTAGATGTCCTTTCGAATGATATAGTTGGTTAGTTCAGGAAAATTGATAGGCGTCCTGTACAAATAGCTCAATTTCAGGCTTCGCAAGTGCGTTCCTTTAAAAAGTCTGCACGGATTTTTTTCAAACTCGCCATATTATCTCCCTTTTAAATATACTTTTGTGTGCAATTATTGATTTCCGGTCACTAATTGAGTATGCCAAGTTTTGGTAAACGATGGTATCTGAAACACGGCTATAACGATTTTCTTAAAAATTGTTACATAAAGCCATTGAAGATATCCTTTCTCACATATTACGTCATTATTACAGGAAAATCAACAGTCATCCTGATGAGGTAGGTCAGTTTTAGATCTCGTAAATTGGTTTTTCAAAAAATAACTCTACCATTTTTTTATTATTATTATTATTTTTTTTTAACTCGCTATGCAAACTCTGTTTTATACGTCTTTACACGTGTATCAAGTTTCTATTACCGCAAAATTTTTTTGTTGTCTACTTCTTCGTCAGGTCAATTTTATGCTTTCTGATAATATTATCTGTAAAAAATGCGTATAATACGTGTAACAGTGGGTAATGGAATTCGTGTGATTGTTTCACACCATATTTTTAATCATATGTATATTATACAAATGTAAAATACTTAAATAGCATGGGAAGAAAAAAAAATATATTTTAAATATTTAACATTCAAATGCGACACAAAGGATTGTAAAATTTTCTTTTCTTTTACATTTATTTATTCAAGTTAACATCGCGAAATTCAATTTTACTAGTATTTAAAAGAATTTTTTCGAAACGTTAAATGTTTAAATATTCAAGATTTGATTCTGTTTAAAAATTCATTTCTTTGCATTATATTAAAGCGAGATATTGTCTTATAAATAATAGAACATGCAGTAAAGTTCAAACTTCAGTGAATGTTTGCGTAATATATTAAAAATTAGAACTTTATTTCCAATGTAGCAATGGAATTTGCATTTTGTTTTTAGCAGCAATAGTTTTGCAGACGCATTAAAATATACTTAGATATAAATAAAATATTATTATGAAACATCATGAAATTTTAATGTCTGTAGATAAATCTAGCATTCTATATTGAAAATTTATTTGCATACATGCATATGTATATGTATATACAAAAAGCATAAAATATAGAAAAACATTTTTCTTCTTCTTATTATTAATATTATTGTTACTGTAAGCTTAGAAGCACTATATCTCAGAACACAAGATTATTTTTAGAACTACATAGATTTTTTTTTTTTTTTTTTTTTTGGTACTGTTACGACTGTATACAGTGCAGCCACATATCCTAAAACTAGCAGGGAGGACGCGTCCAAAATGTTGGAGGGATGCCAGCTTGACCGACAGTTTGTAATTTGGAAAACATCCAGTAATTACTCACTCTGTTATTGCTCATTTTCTCGGAGTCAGATGACTATCACCACTATTTTAACATTGGACTCGTTGAGTTAGCACTTGCGCAGGTGCTTCCATGGTTTTATGAAATGTGGTCGAAGAATACTTTACAAATTATTAAGTAAATAAATACTCTATAAATCAATACATAAACAACTGCATAGTCCGAAGAGTTTAAAACTTTCTTTACTTATAATATTATAAGCATACAGTTCAAAATATATAACGCATTTAAATACCCTCACGGAAGGCATTCGACCTAGGATAGGACCTTCGAGAAATGAATTGGCCTTAATTCCCTAATACCATTCATTGGTGAATAGACGTATTAGACCAAGTTGGTAGATTAATACACATATAAATGCATTGAAAGATTAATACAATGTTACAAGAAATAGTTCAAACTTTAGTGAAAAGGATGGTGCTAAATAGGCATTTTTACTGCAAACAATATTTTGGTGCAATGTTAAACCATTTCAGTTATGATTACTACTGAAACTGCACCCCTAAAATGGTTAAACATTGCACCAAAATATCGGTTGAAGCTAATAGGAGCAATGAGAAAAAAATATATATACCGATTTCTTCTAGAAAGAATAAGTAGTCGTTTTCGGAATCCATAAACTAGAAATATAGATTTTCCAGCTATGCGTATAAGGTAAGCAAATAAACTAAATGGAAGAAGTGATCGAGAATTTCTAATCTATACATTTCTAGATGGTGAAATAATATTATGTATATTATGGAAATTATGAATCCTTTGTATTGCAAAAAATTCGCGATTGATTTCCTAGAATTGGACTATAAACGAGTATTATAGTTGCTAAAACTCGCCACTTGTGTTCGCATTTATTTACAGAATTTTTTTAAGTAAGTTTTACCTCGATAGTATAAGCAAACACTCTAGAATTCTAATAGGGTTTTCTAGAACTCGCTTTCGAAGGGGACTAGAATTTATAAGGATGACATGGAACAATTTTTACTAGAGCCACAGTTTAATTTCTATATGTCAGTCACAGAATTTCTTTCAAAGTGAATTTTTTTTTTTTTTTTTTTTTTTTTTTGTGTGTGTGTGTGTGTGTGTGTGTGTTAGATGTGAGTTCGGGCTCTATTTTGGCAATCCGAGCTTGCCCGGGCCCGAAACATTTTTGAACTGAGCTCGCCCGAGCCCGAAAAATTTTGTGTGATCAGAGCCCGATC
Source organism: Salticus scenicus (assembly GCA_963930645.1). NCBI lineage: Eukaryota > Metazoa > Arthropoda > Arachnida > Araneae > Salticidae > Salticus > Salticus scenicus. Next base: position 21,940 of record CAWVNO010000279.1, read on the forward strand.
GCGCCCGATCCCGATATTGAAAGTGGTACGCTATGCAACGCATACACAATAGTAAAATTAAATACCGTTTTCATTTTCAAATTAATTTTCTTATTATCAATCCTCAATTTAAATAACTATAATTGTTATTATAACAATTTATAATGTCTGTGTCTCTGTATACATGTATATATTTATATAATAGTATATATTTATAGTGTAGCCCATTGTTTATAACGCGCCTATCGGGGGACAAAAAATTTATCCGAATGAGTGATATAATGAGGCCCGATATAACGAAGGAGGAAGGATTACTGTATAACACTATGACATAATATGCATCCCGTTGAAAAAAAAAAAAAAAAGTTCTATTTAGAAAAAGGAAAGTCAAAGCTACTAAGGTTTGCAAGATTATTTTGTGATTTATAACCTATCATGACTATTATGACATTACTAAAGGTGCTCTCAAAATGAATAAAATTTCTTTCTTTTTTTCTTTTTTGTACATTTTCCAGTTAGTGAAGAATAAAATAAACGGAACATATAGCTTGAATCCGAACCAGCCCGGAGCCCGAAGACTTGCGTAAGATTTGAGCCCGATCGGGCTCGGGCTGAGCCCGTCTCATCTCTATTGTGTGTGTTGTGTGTTGTGTGTGTGTGTGTAAAATGTACTTTGTAAATTGTTACGTAAATTAAGAAACATGTATGAAAATAAATATTATGTAAATCAATATATAAAAGACTACACAGTTCGAAGGGTTTGGAACATTGTTTACTTAAAATATTGTAGGCATACTATTCAAAATGTATAATGCATTTAAACTCCAACCTATTTTTAATCAAATGTATATTATTCAAATATAACATTCTTTAACCAGCATGGGGGAGGGGGAAAGCAGATTTTAAATATTTAATATTCAAATGCGACACAAAGGATTGTAAAATTTTCTTTTCTTTTATAAATTTATTCAAGTTAGCATCGCAAAATTCAATTTTACTAGTATATAAAAGAAATTTTTTCGAAACATTAATGTTTAAATATTCAATATTTGATTCTTATTAAAAATTTATTTCTTTGCATTATATTGTAAAGTGAGCTATTGTCTTATAAATAATAAAACATACAGAAAATACTTCTAATTTCAGCGAATGTTTGCGTAATAAATCAAAAATTAGTTTTTTATTTCCGATGTAGCAACGGAATTCTCTTTTTGTTTTTAGCTGCAGTAGTTTTGCAGACACATTAAAATATTGCAATCTTAAAAAAAAAAAAAAAAAAAAAAAAAAAAAAAATATTTATTATTATATATGAAATATTAATGCATATAGATTAATCTAGGATATTATATCAAAGATTTATTTGCATACATGCGCATACATATAAAGCATAAAATATATGAAAAGCACTCTTCTTCCTTTTCTTCTTATTATTATACTGCTCTAAGCTTAGAAACAAAATATCTCAGAATACAGATTTTTTATTTTATTTATTTATTTATTTATTTTTTTAGAGCAGCACAGATATATATATATATATGTATATTTAAATTATTATTATGAAATATTAATGCATATAGATTAAAGTAGAATTTTATATAAAGCATAAAATATATGAAAAGCATTCTTCTTTTTCTTTTTATTATTATACTGCTTTAAGCTTAGAAGCAAAATATCTCAGAATATAGATTTATTTTATTTTATTTATTTATTTATTATTCTTTCTTTCTTTTCTTTTTCTTTCTTTTCTTTTTTTTTTTTTTTTTTGAACAGCACAGATATATATTTTAAATAATAAACACTCTGTTTAATTATCAACTTTTTTTTTTTTTTTTTTTTTTAAATTGATATTGCCCCAATAAAAAATTTATTACCAGAAAATCCCAAATAAATTTGGATAAATCTAGGATTATGTATGGAAAATTTGCTTGCATACATGCATACGTATGTACAAAGCGCAAAATATAGAAAACTCCCCCCCCCCCTTTTTTTTTTTTTTTTTTTTTTTAATAGTTCTTTTTTATTATTTTTCTTGTTATTATTAATGTAAGCTTAGAAACAAATTATTTCAGAATGCAGCATTTTTTAGATTTAAAAAAAAACATAACAGGAATAATAATAATAACAGAATTTTAAATAACAGGGAAAAAAAAAAGGATTATTTTCATGATGCATGCATAGAACATTTTTATCGGAAATGCACAAAATTCATATCAAATAATAAGAAATCGTATAGTGTTTTCTGCTTTTCACTAACCATGCCAACAATTCAAATTGAGAAATGTTTTAGGATGACTAAATAAAAGTACACGAAAAATACACAATTATTTTAATGGTAATATTTTTAAAAAATAAAATTTCATAAATTTTATAAGTGCAAATGTTTCTAATTTAATACAGAATTTATTGTTAAATACTAAAGCCAAAACAAACAGCTTAAAAATAAATAAATAAATGAATAAAATTCATACAAATTTAAATAAGAATAAAATAAAGCAATAATAAAATACAATTCAATTTTAAATTAAGAATACGCAAATTTTCTGAATAATAAAAGATCCCATAGGACATCTTGCTGCAAAATATATTTAGAAATTCCAAATTTAAAAGAAAATTTGCTGAAAAGCCAGAAATTATAACTGTTAAACGTTGCCTGAGGATAGTTCAAAGGCAGATATGATCAAATATAAAAAACCTGAACATCGTAATAATCAAATTATGAAACATATTTTACGTAATTGTGTTTCTTGATGGCAAACGCATAGAAAATAAAATAGTATTCATGTTTCAGCTGTAATAAATTCTTTCATATTTTTACTTCCATTACCCCACTACCGTAGGTCATGGAAGTATTGTATTCGGTCCAAAAATTCAATATTGAGTTTTCATTTGATTTACTCGTTTTAAGGTCTCTTGAGTCCAAAAAAATGGTTTCGGCAACTGGTCAGTGTGTGTGTATGTATGTGGGGAATCTTCTGACTATTTTATCTCAGAAAATAATAAATATAGAACTATGAAACTTCAGAATTGAGACAGATCTGGTGTACAGAGGAATTTCCTAACTTTTGGTGAAAATTGGAAAATCGGAAGCGGACCATAAGTACGTATCTCAAAAAAATGGCTCGAACGATTTTCTTCGAAGTTGATATATAAACATTTTATTAGATGTTCTTTCGAATGATATATTTGGTTAGATCAGAAAAATTAATCGGCGACCTGTATAAATAGCTCAATTTCAGGTCGTCCGTATGTCTGTGTCTCAGTGTGAGTGACAATCATTTTGTAGCAACACAAAGCTGTGTGAAGTAATGCACATAATTTCATATATAGATATATTGTTATTGGGCTTAGCATACTGTAAAATTTTAGCAAACTGCATACAGTATAACAGATATAACACCTAATTTGCATGCAACATTCAAGTTAATCCCTTGAAAAAGAATTGATATTGTATGTTTTCATTAAAGGATGCTCAGTTTTTGAGAAATCTTTATTCATGATCTATCTAGTACTTCATGTGATACCTGGTCTCATTTTTTGCAATGTTTGGTAAGGTTTTTAATATATATATATATATATATTAGCAGGATTTGCCCGCTTCGCTGGTCATTATATTGAAGTGAATTCTTAAAATACCCTATCATTAATAATAAAAAAATCTCAAGGAAAAAAAAAATCTGTCAAAATCTAAGTTAAAATTCCCGCAATTTTAGGTAGCGGATTTTACGCTCGTCACACGTCGAATCTGGAGCTTCAATGCCTTCGGCAGTCCCTTACCTGCTTTTTACTCCCCCTCCCTCGCGGGTAAAGTTGAAAGTTTTGCAAAATCCCATCAAAGTGCATATTACGTACACTTAATCAACACCCACGCAACAAAATTCGCCATTCTAAGGTAATTTGGAACATATTCAAGCTTGAAAACGCGTTTTTTGATCCGCTCGCCCCAAGGGGGGGGGGGGGGTGGAGTGGGTATTCACAAAACCCCTTTAGAGTGCATGTTCCATACACATAACTAACCGAGATATGAAAAAATCTAGATCCTGAGATTATTTGAAACAGAGTTATGTTTTAAAGAGTGTTTTTACCCCCCCCCCCTGCTGTTAAAGGAGGGAAGGGGAAGGGAATTTCGCAAAATATCTTTATACTATGAGTTAGATATATTTTAACAGACCCACACATGAAAAATCTCCTTCTTAAGATAATTTAGTGCAGAGTTGCAAATGGATAGATGTTTTCTGTACTCACCCCCCAAGAACGGTGGGTGGAATTTCACAAAATCCCTTTGTCGTGTGTATTGAGTACGCATACCCACACATCAAACATTGTCATTCTAAGATAATTTGGAACAGAGTTACGCATGGAAATATGTCTTTTGCTCCCCCCGCAACCCTGAAGAAGGTTAAAGCACGGAATTTCAAACAATCCCTTTGTAGTGTGTATGTTGAGTACGCATATCCAATCGACATATAAAAAAAATCACTTTCCTGATACATTTTAAAGCAGAGTTACTCTTAAAAACGTGTTTTGTCCCCTGCCCTAACAGAGGTGAAGGTGAATTTTCGCAAAATCACTTTATAGAGCATGTTCGGAACGCATAACCAGTCCGCATATAAAAAATAGCCTTTTTAAGATACTTCAGAGCAGAGTTAATTATGTAAACATATATTTCCCCTCCACCCCCAAGGGGGATACGGTAGAATTCCACAAAAATCGCAAATTTCCCAAAATTTGAAACAAAGTTGCTTGTAATCGTGTTTATTACTCCTTTTACCTTTGGGGAAAGGGGCGATTTCGCAAAATCCCGTTACAATGGGTGTTGGATACACGTAAATAAACAACACACTAAAATTTCTGGCTTCAGCTCCTATGAATTTTTCCGGATGAATTTTGCCCGCTTGGCTGGTCACTATATTTAAAGGAGACTCTTTTCTATATCGCTTTATAGACAAAAAAAAAAAAAAAAAAAAAAAAAAAAAAGAAGATTCATTAAAATTGCTCAATAGTTCGCTTCGGGTCACCGCTACCTTTGGCAATGGCTTGATCATCCGCAGAATCTCGGGTGTGTGTTCCGATTGCAAGCGACAATCCGTATCAATGGGTTTCATTTTTGTGCATACGAGTATCAGATGACAGTTTTGAAACAGACAGTATCAAAAAAATTAAAGTAGCCCTTTTATATTTGAATTTTAATTACATATGAACAACACTATACGTACTGCATTTAACATTTACTTTCACGTTATTTCCTATATTTATTTGATTTTTCCGATCGACCATAAAATGACAACAATTTCACGTAAAATATAATATCACAATATACTATGAGAGCCATGGCTATCGTATGAGACAATTGATTTTTTGTGGTTATGTGTATTTCATAGTTAGTTAATAGTGGTTGGTATATAGAAAAATAAATAAATACATATGCAACCTGATCGTGGTACAGACTTATCATACAGTCAGTAGCAAAACTATCCGAGCACACTGTTAAAAAAATGCAGTAAAAATACAGAAATTCTCTGTAATTTCAGAAAAAAAGGTGTAAATTACGGAAAAATTACGTAGACAAAACGTATTTTAAGACTTTTTTTCTGAAATTACAGAGAATTTCTGTATTTTTTCTGCATTTTTTTAACAGTGCACTAGCAAAAATTTCTATGTCAAAAAAGTACTCTTGATACTCTTTGTTAAATAAATCCTTGTCGAATCATGTTCTTAGTCAGTCTAAGACCATTATTCGACAAGGATTTATTTAACAAAACAGTATTAATACTACTTTTTTTTATATAGGGATTTTTGCTAGTGCTCGGATGCACTGCTGACTGTAGCTCCCTTTGGTGACTTTTGAATATTTGTCCCCATTTTAAACAACTATACATAATTTATGAGATTATTGTTTCTGTTTCTGTTTCTTTCATTTTTTTTTTCTATTTTTTTTTTTTTTTTTTTTTTTTCAATGTTTTACAATTTACATGTTTATATTTTTTATGGGCTACTTGGCTTAAAGTGGCTGTCGTGAAAGTAGAGTTCTTGCCAAAAAATGTCCCAATTCAGCATCAAAATTAAAAAAAAATATTTAGGATTATCAATAAGTAAACTTCTTTATTATAATGCTGAGTTAGCTTTCATGCCAAGCGTACTATCTGTGCCAAAAAAAAACAACTATGAAACAAAATTTGAAGAAACATGCAGGATTATTATTATTATTATTTAATTATGATAATGACGTCATTTTATCATATGCCTAAGCAAATTAAAATTTAATTATTAGTATTGTTATTATTATTATTATTCGCGTGAAAGTATATTTTATGATATGTCGAAAAAAAAAAATTAACTCGTAAACTTTTTTCGCAACAATCAAAAATTAAAAGGGCTAATTTTAAAGCTTTATAGATGACTGTATTATATAGAAGATATAATATAGATAACGTTTTTCTTCCTTCCCCTCCCTTTGAAGACTGAATTTCTAAAATACTAAAAAATGGTTTTTAGGTATCTGTGCATAATTTATATTTTAAAGCAAAAATTTTACTGATATCTGTTTTTTTTTCCTTTGAGATATAAAGGTATTAGTGAAATCAGGTTTTGCCCCCTGTCCGCCCCTTTAGGGGCCGAATTTGTAAAATTCCAGAAATTGGTTTTTAGATACTTATGTCAGCTACATTTTAAAGCAAAAAATTTTACTGATATTTGTTTTTTTCTTTGTGATATGAAGGTTTTTTGTGAAATCACTTTTTGCGCATGTGGAATCACATTTTGCCACGCACTCCCTCTTGTGGACCGAATTTCCAAAATTCCAGAAATCAATTTTTAGGTATTTGTGTTAGCTATGTGTTAAAGTGAAAATTTTACAGATATCTGTTTTCTTTTTCTTAGAGATATGAAGGATTTTGCGAAATCACTTTTTGCCCCCCCCCTCCCCTCTTGGTGGGTGTATTTCGCAAAACTGCTTCATAGGGGTACTTACACTATATATTCTATAATCTAACCTAGTTTCGAGTCAGTGGCGCCAGTAGATTTTGCTGTGCGTTGATGAGTCAGTGTGTGAGTGAGTGGAAGTACTCTTTTATATATATATATAGATATACAAATAAATAATAAATATTAAATATCAAAACTGTTCAATTTTAATTTTAACATTATAATTAGTTCAAACAATTAATATAATCCTTCACAAAATCTGCCAAAATGAAACCAAATATATATATATATACATATATATATATGTATATATTGTTGCTCCTTGACACAAATTGGTGTCTGTTAACTATTAGTGCTCTTTGCCAAATAGGTAGTGCTGCTCGGATGTAAAATCAAAAAGAGAGTATTAAAGAACAAGAAAGGCAGGGTATAATTTCCAGAAAACAAAAGTTATATATAGCAACTTTGTTTATGTAGCAACTTTATATATAATGGTTAAAGCCGTTTTCAAGATACGAATAAACGGTCCCGCTTCTGTTTTTCCAATTTTCATCAAAAGTTGAAAAAATCATCCGTACAATAGACCTGTCCTAATTTTGAAGTTTTACCGTTCCATCTTTATTAGTTTTGGAGTTATGGTCGTCAGAAAATTCCCCACACATATACAGTCGGTAACAAAAGTGTCCGAACACTAGCAAAAATTCCTATGTAAAAAAAGTACACTTCATACGGTTTTGTTAAATAAATCCTTATCGAATCATGATCTTACACTGGTTAAGAACAGGATCCGACAAGGATTTATTTAACAAAACCGTATGAAGTGTGCTTTTTTTACATAGGAATTTTTGCTAGTGTTCGGACACTTTTGTTACCGACTGTACATACACACATACACAATGACCAATTGCTGAGAAACACTCTTTTTCGGACACATGAGACCTTAAAAAATTTAAGTCAGGTAAAAACTCTATATAAAAATTTTTAGCCAAATACTATACTTCTATTACCAGTGATAGTCGGGTAATGCAAGTAAAAAAAAAAAACAGAGTAATATGTTTAATGAAAAAAAAAAAAGCAAGAATAACTTTTATTGTTTATATGAACTTTATTTTTTGCCTCTGAGGACTGTTTTTCCGTGGAATAAACCTAAATAAAAATACAAGCCAAGCAGTTCGACCGAGATATTCATAAAGTATAATTAACTGCTAAACTTTCGGATAAATGCGTAAAGTTTCTGAAAAATAAAAGTCCCCGCGGGGTATCTTATTCCAAAATATTCGAAAATACATATTTAAATGAAAACTTGTTTTAAAATCTGACAATTTCACTATTAAATATAGCCTACGGTTAATTTAGTAGTATACGTAAACATAATTTTTGAAACCGGAACACCGTAATGATCAAAACTTGAAAAATATTTTATGTAATTATGTTTTCAGTTGTGAAGTTTTAGAAATACAAACAGAATTATAATTCTAGCTGTATGAAATGATCCTATAAAATTTTCTTTCTGCAAATGGAACTTTCTTACTATTTAATATATTTATTTATGTTGGCTTAAATATATGTAATGTAATCGGAATTTTTATATTTATACAATTAATGTTCGGAATTTGTAATTTTACAACAACAATAGTAATAATAGTAATAATAAGGAGGGATTTGTGAGTATTTAAAGGAGTATAGAAAGCCCATATAAATACTAAAATGCAAATTTAGATAAGAATATACAAGTTTTGCACAGAAAGTAATGAAAATGATTTTTTTGCGCCAAGCAGAATGCCAAAAGGGCAAAGTTTGTGGATAGTATTAGTGAGGACGGTCAGCTATAGAGCCTAGTGCAGTGTTGCCATATTGGGAATTTTGTCCCCATTTCGGGAATTTGTTGGGATTCTGGGGACAATTTTGGGGACCAAATGTTTATGGAGAATTTCGAGGGGATTTTTGAAATTTTTGGGGAGAAATCTGGGGAATTTTTTACCTTTTTTTTTACTTTAGTCTATTTGTGAGGTTTACAGCATGCCGACTGTAGGGATTTGTCCCTACGCGTAGGAACTTTCAACAGTTTTCTTTAGCATGTTTTGAAGGTGCCCCTTCTCCTCTGGATATCCTCAGGATGAAAGTACATCTTGCATACATCCTCAGAACTAAAATACTTTACGCAGATTTAAAATTTTCCAATAACTAAAGTGTATATAAAAATTATTTTTGTATATGTGGATTTTTTTTTTTTTTTTTTAAATGAGCGTCATTTGGAGTAAAATTTGGGCTTAAATCCGTTAAATATTTAAAGATTCTTTTTTTTTTTTTTTTTTCATTATTTTTTAGTAGAAATTGAGTTCGGGATTTTTTTGAAAAAAAAAAAATCTTAGTTGAAGAAATTTTAATGCCTGTTTGGAAAAATTGACTGCCAACCATCTGGAAACACTGATCTGGTGGAAGTCGGTTGTCTTTGAGCCTTTGTAAAGCACAGATAGCTCATGAAGCAGACATATGTTTGAAAGTGGCGTTAGGTAGAATGCAACAGAATTTCAAGCAGTGATACGTACACTATAAAGGTTTGTGTAAAACTAAACAAATCGGTTACTAAAACACTTTCCATGTTGCAAGAAACCTATGGTGAAAAATTCTTTGTCTGAGGCTCAAATATTTAATTGGCACAAAAACTTCAATGTTGAAAGAAAGGATACCGATGACAAACAACGCACTGGGTTTCCATCAAGTTCTTGAACTTCAGAAAATGTGGCTAAAATTAGGCACAATTGCATATGATCGTTGGATGAGGTATCTGAATGATTCTGGAGACGTTGAAACATCACAAAATTGCGTGTACATCAAATCCTAACGGAGGAACTTCAAATGTGGAAAATTTGTGCCATGGTTCCGACTCAGTTCCTAGCGAAACACAGCGTTGCAACACTGCCCCAACCGCCGTACAGGACCAATTTATCACTGTCGAATTTTTTTCTTTTACTTCGGTTAAAATCCAGCTTAATAAATTGTTTTGAGGTTGTTTTTAATCGTTTTGACAATCTGAAAAACTTACAGAGAAACGTAACGCGTGTTCGGATGTTCTGAACAGAAATTCAGTTGAAGACTTCCAGGCGGGTACCAATTAGAGGTGAGTTCGGGCTCTATTTTGGCAATCCGAGCCCGCCCGAGCCCGAAACATTTTTGAACTGAGCTCGCCCGAGCCCGAAAAATTTTGTGTGACCAGAGATCGAGCCCGCCCGAGCCCGATATTGAAAGTCTATGCAACGCATACACAGTAGTAAAATTAAATACCGTTTTCATTTTCAAATTAATTTTCTTATTATCAATCCTCAATTCAAATAACTATAAATATTATTATAACAATTTATAATGTCTGTGTCTCTGTATACATGTATATATATTTATATAATATATATTTATAGTGCAGCCCATTGTTTATAACGCGCCTATCGGGGGACAAAAAATTTATCCGAATGAGTGATATAATGAGGCCCAATATAACGAAGGAGGAAGATTACTGTAAAACACTATGTCATAATATGCATCCTGTTGAAAAAAAAGTTCTATTTAGAAAAAGGAAAGTCAAAGCTACTAAGGTTTGCAAGATTATTTTGTGATTTATAACCTATCATGACTATTATGCCATTACTAAAGGTGCTTTCAAAATGAATAAAATTTCTTTCCCCTTTTTTTTTTCTTTTTTTTTTCTTTCTTCTTCTTCTTCTTCTTTTTTTTTTTTTTTTTTTTTTTCTTTACATGTTCCAGTTAGTGATGAATAAAATAAACGGAACTTTTAGCTTGAATCCGAGCCCGCCCGGAGCCCGAAGACTTGCGTAAGATTTGAGCCCGATCGGGCTCGGGCCCGGGCTCGGGCTCGGGCTTACGGGCTCAGGCTGAGCCCGTCTCATCTCTAGTACCAATGGGTGAATGGGTGGCAGAGTCGTTCGCAACGGTATATTAATGTAGGAGGGGGCTATTTTGTAGAAAATTCAGTGTCTGTAAAATTATTTTCGAATAAACGGACAGACCCTGTATATTCTGGATCATAATAAAATTAGTATATAAAAGGCAAAATTATGAAGACAAAAAAGGGTGAAAAATAAATGAATAAATAAAAAATATGAGTCGGAAAGGCATGTTTGAAATAACAACCAAATAAATGAATCCGTAAAATCAAAGCAAATGATTATTTTAATGTGTTTTTAAATAATAGTAATAATAATAATAAAAATCTAGAAAAATATTCAGAATCCATAAAATAAGACATAAAAAAAAAAAAAAAAAATCACGAAAGTTTCTTATATTTAAATTTTCTTTAATTTCTTCGTCCTTCCGTTTTTCTTTTTTTTTTAAGGATTCATATTAGAGCATTTTACAAATTTACAAATTTACATCACTACTTTTCACAACTTTTATTAATCTGGGCACAGTACACTTAAAAAGTACTAAGTATACAAAAAAAAAAAAAAAAAAAAAGAAAAAGAAAAGAAAAATGAAAAAGAGAGAGAGAAACTTAATTATTAAAAAAGTCATTTCAAAAAGTATTAAAAAAGTAGAATTAACTCATTTTCCCTCGATATGTACACAATACATAGACCATATCAATTCTCAACTACGTTTATCATTCAACTTGATCCGACATCGTTTCAAAATGATGACGATTTGAAAACTTCAAATTTACATACCAAAAAATAATCTGGCGTGGTACCCACGCGACTTCCTCTTACCCTACATTTCAATTTTATAATGACAGATTGAAGATTGAGGAATAGATAACAAGTACTGTATATAAATCTACGTTAAAAAGAATTCTAACAAGTTTTAGGAACAGATTTATTTGACAAATAATTCTATGTGAGAGGGTGCTACCGACCTTCTCAACACCTCTTCCTCGTTTTACCATAGCAACTGCATTTATTTAGAATTCCAGGTTGTTATTAAATTTAAAATCGTTTGCCGAATTATTCAGATAACTTTAACACGAATAATTGTCAATCTTGATCAAACTAATCAAGTATCAACCTCATATGAACTTCAAAATACAATATTTGGGTTACTTGCAATTATTTGTTTTTAAGTTTAGACATATACAAAGATCAACCGTTAAAAACTTGACTTTATTATTCAGGGAACCTCAAAATGTTTATATACAAAAAAGTAGCGTTCTAAATTTAACTTTAAAAATATTTACCATACAGGTAACAGGAATTAATTTTCATTACAGTGCAGTTTTCCTGGACGGAGTAAATTATAGTAAAACACGTCCACCAATTACTTTCAATAAAAAAGAATGTTTTTATTTATTGGCAGCCCTGTATGTCTTTAAAAAGTCATCAGATTGTATCAGTACACATCAAACTGTATACTTAAGAATAGTACTATATTAATTACATACTGAACAACCTGAAATGTACTTCCAGCAATTTCCAAGTATAGTCTCATTATGAGCTAGTTCTTTTGGGTAGCCCTATAAACGTACGGTGAATGGTTTTCATATCGTAAAACCATAGCCTCCTTAACTAGATGCCTGTCGCGTAGCTCGAAACCTAGGCAACAGTTGAAGCGGTAGACAGCGCCACCTGGTACAGATTGAACGAGTTTTTTATTCAACAGCCACTTAAAATTTTTAAAAGTGGGAAATGATGCACATAAAAGGCGAATAGAATAGAAGCAACGTCGATTACATATATCATGTATCACTTCTTTGAATTATTGGTGACAGTTGAATAAAAAAGTTCTATGATCTGTACTAGGTGGCGCTGTCTACCGTTTCAACTGTTGCCTAGTTTCCGAGCTACGCGACAGGCATCTAGTTAAGTAGGCTATGGTAAAACACGTACATATACACACAAACATTCAGACCTACCGCTAAAAATCTGTTTTTCGAATTCCGCGGACCTCATAACGTGTATATATAACAAAAATTCATTTTAAAAAGTTTAATCCAAAACAGCACTCTATCTACCATATATATAGGTAAAAGAAAATAAATAAAAATAAATAAAATAAGTCATTGAAAAACAATACAAATCGGTCATAAATTATGACTGGCTTGCATGAAACGATGCATGTACCTA
>CAWVNO010000280.1:0-20752 GCA_963930645.1 Salticus scenicus
TTCCCTCTTTTTCCTGGATGTCACCAGACACATCTATGGAAAACATCGTTTTTCAATTACTTGCGGTTCTTTCCGATTACTTTTTGATTAAAGAGGAACCCATTGTTGAAAACGATTCTTTTGCAATACATGTGATTTTAGATCGATCCGGCGCCACTGCAATCACGGTATGCAACGGCAAGAGGCAGTCAGCGCATTGGTGATTTCAGGGATACTTTCGCTAAGTCGATTATCTAGGCCATTGAACTTACTGGACTCCCACATGAAATTGTTCATAAACGGGCATTAAGTGCTGTGAACGTCGATCGGACCATTACTTCTTCGTCACATTCTGCTGTCACTCTCGTTGAACCTCTACCTTTTTGATCATCAGTACGGCCATGATTTACATATTCTTTCCAACATTGTCGAATGGTAGCCTTTCGGCCAAAATGTCAAAAAATCCAGAAATTTCGTCATACTGCCACCTTTTGCCCAATTGTATGTCTTCTCTCAAATAGCGACATCTTCTTATACCGCTCGAATATGTATTTGTGAGATATTGGTAGAGACCCTGTAAGTCGACAAAACTGAATTCGATGAAAATTATGACATAGGATTGTAATTTCCTCCATTTTATAGCTTACGCAGATGCTACATTGCAATGCCCTGTAGCTTCAGCTAATCTGTCACCGGTCCCAAAAATTAATTATTTATATATTCGATCGTAAGACCTTTACATTCGCAGTTACATTACATTTAAATAATCCTTTCTCGCTGTGTCGATTTTCATGTTTAGAGTATATTTAAATTAGTTTCATTATTTTTTATATATTCTCGCGAGAGAAAATTTTAATTTATCATATAATATATTTTATAAACATTTGGGAAAATCCTGATTTGTTTTGAGAATTACGTCAACTTGAGGACTCAATCACTTCGACCTGAAGAAACAAACTTCATACTTTCGCCTTGTGGTTAAAATTTGAGCTAATTTTTTTATTGCAGAAATCTTTTTCCCATATACTATGTAATGACGTAATGCATATTCTAACTTTCATCAAATATTCGATAAGTACAATGGGATTTAGAAAGAGCTAAATAGTATCATTTTCTAAAAAAGAAAAAAAATCTTAAGTTAAAATTTTGGTTGATAGGGCCGATCATTAATTGCAATAACATCACATAAAATCTGAATTTATAACATAATACGATATAGATTTAACAATTATATTGGATATGCACTTTCATATTTATTTGAAAACCCATTTTCTTCGATTTATTCATTTGTGAGTCCTTTTTTTTTCTGAAATTTTTATTTTATTTCACATGATAATAGTGGATGTTATGAGCGAATACATTAAAATAGTGGACAAATACACTATCACAATATCTCTTCCAACATAAAAATGTTGAAAAATTAGAAATTTAATATTTACCATTTGGATTCTCTTACTTCTTATTTCTAGTCCAATTGCGATAATTTAAATCTTTATAACATCGTAAATCTTACTAGTTCTATACCTTAAAGTGTTGGATCTCATATTTTCTCTGTAAGTTGCAATTCTTCCTTTTAAAACACTACCCCTCTACAGATGGCAGCACTAATCATTATTTATTTATTTTTATTTTTCGTTCAAATTTATTTTTATTCTATCGAAATATGGTTTCGCTTGAAACTCACCTGTCTCCTTTTCATGTTCTGAACATTATTCCCCCCCCCCTTTTTTTTAAGTCAAAATTTTCCCTTTTGTTCAGAATTCATCAACTTTTCTTAAATCTCAGTTTAGTTTTGCCTTTCCACAATCCGAAATTTCCTTCATCCTTTGATGTAACAACCTCGTTTTTGTATCCTCTCTTCTGATTTACTTGCGATTCAGATCCGATACTTAGTTTTAGCTCCTCTCTCTCTTTATTTATTTTTTATTTATTTATTTATTTATTTGTTTTTTCCTTTTTTATTTTTTGCTGTCAGAGGTAACGAACAAAATAGATTAGTGTTCCAGGTACTCTGAAATGAACTTTCATATACATTGCTGATGATTCTGGACATTGTTTTGACTTTCTATACAGTCATTTCTTCTCCTACTTTATTTTTCATTTAAAATTTCACTAAGCTTTTTACGTTTTTTAAAAATATTGTTAAAATTTTACAACGTCTTTTATTTCTAATATCTGGAAATTATTCACTAACTTTAATTCCCACTTTTCTAATTATTTATTATTTTCTTTTGTTTTACATTAATTTCTGATTTTCATCCTTATATTAAAAAAAAAAAAAAAAAAAAAAAAAAAAAAAAAGAATTGAATTAAAATAAAAGAAAGAAAGAAAAGAAGGAAAGAAAAAAAGAAACATCAGATATTTATTTATTTATTTATTGGACATTTTTCGGCCATATAAATTATCCGTGCGCATTGCAGATTTTACATTGCATTTATGACTGCTGGCATTTCGAAAACCGTTTACTCCGAAAATTTGAGATTGAATATAGTTGTTTAGCGTTGATGCGTTCAACAGCATTTGATTGCAATTTCTTGTTATTTATCATTCAGCATCAGCTTTTTGGAGCTTTTTACTACAACGTATTATCATGTGCAATAACCACACAAATCTTAAAAAAAAAAAAAAAAAAAAAAAAAAAAAGCAATATAAAAGAAACTTTTTTAAAGTCAATTCCTACTTACAAACACTATCGAAAAAGTTTTTTTTTTTAATAATTTTGAATTCGCAAATAAAAAGCGCGCGTGTAAAATGAAATAAAAATAATTATATATATAAGTGTAGATCATGTTTTAAATTTTCTGATGAATCATAGAGCTCTTATCAATGTGCATAAAATTTTTAAATTGATAATGACGTCAATTTTTGTGAGATGCATAATTTAACTTTTTATAATTTTTTAATGTTCACGTTTAATTAAATGTATTTATTTTTATGTCAAAAGAAAATGAACTCCTATGTTTTTTTTTTTTTTTTGGCAACAATTAAATTATAGCTAATATTTTAATGGCTATTTTAACTCTATTAGGATGTTATTCTTTTCATATTTTAATTAATTATAAGAAAACTAATAAAGAAATTCGAGAATCGGAATTCGAAGTATTGTGTTGTCATCGTGTTCTCAGCAATCCTGAAAGTTCAAAATTTCTAGCTAGTCGGGAAGTTAGTTAAAAATCAATTGCAAAATTTGTACAAGGAGAGTGTGAACTTATAGTAGGAATTGAAAAAAAAAAATCTGCTTAAAGTTTTTTGTTAAACTTTGTTTTCTAGAGTGATGAATCCAAAAATGACCATTTCTGTCAACCACGTATTTTTTATTTATTTATTTATATTTTTTATAATAGTTGTTTACTAGGAAAAAAAAATTAAATTTATTGCATTGAATTAAGAATATTCTTTTTCATATTTTAACAAATAATTCTTCCGCTCTCTTCACCTGTGAAATATTTTCCTTTTCTTTCTGATGCTCCACCAAACACACTTTCGCTTTCTCACTCGTTCCATACTCCCCTTACCACTCAAACATTCCGTTTTGTATTATTCTCTAGATTCACTCTTATAAATATTATTTTCGAGTAGGAAATAATTATTAAATACGGATTTTAAATTCAACTGTAAGACAGGGTCTGATAATATACATGTGAGGCCCGAAACACACATACAGGTGTTGGACAAAATAATGTGACCATTTTCACTTTTTTACGTTTTGTCAAATATCGTGAAAAATTCTTAAGAAATCGCCTTGAAACTTTGATACTGTAAAGAACCTCATATTTTGCAGTAAATGTTGTGTCATGCAAAGGAAAAAGGGACTAGTAAAATATTAAACAAAAATCAAAATATTTTGGATCACCCTGTAAAAGGTAAAGCGTTTTGGCTGTAGCATGTAACTATGATGGATTTCCTCATTATCTGTATTAAATTTTATGAGGCTGCCATATATAGGGAAGAACCGTGTATTATGGACCCCCTAAGCAAAAATGCTCATAAAACTTAAATTATTAAAATAAAAAGGTTTAATAAAAATTAAAATTAAAATTAAAAATAAAAAGGTGGTGGCTGCTCATTACAATTCCATAGTTACATAGTTTAAACTTGGTAAGGTACTCTGGGAACTATTAATAATTGCAGAAAATAATTATTTTATTTACGTATCGGTGGTCCATATTACATGAACGTATGTGTAATATGGACCAAGTGGTCCATAGTGGCCCTTCCCGTTCCCCAATAGTTGACACACTTGGAATTGTGAAACGAACTGACAAGCATGTTCCTTCACACACTTGTACATCTCTTGGGAATAGTAGAAATGGACGAAAAAAAAAAATAGTTAATGGGGAAAAAAAAAAAGGGAGGTCTAAAGGTTATATCCAGTGGGTAGTGTGCAAAAGAAGTGATAATTTGATTACCTCTGCTTCCCTGTCCTATTCTATAGCCTCAAGATTTTGAGTATGTGACATATGTACGCCGAGCATTAACAAAATCTCTCTGTTTTTATTATTGACCACTGGTCCATATTACACAACACAGCATGGTTCATAATACACGCGTAAACAGAGCAACGTGGTTTCCAATCAAAAACCGCTATGCAAATTGATGCCCATGAAATGCATGTCTAAATTGCTCATAAAATAAATACGTTTGCTACTATTAACGTGAAAATTATATTACAGTTACCTAACAGTAGAAAGTAATACTTTAATTTTTAACATACTTGTTACATCAGTGATCATATAAACCGAAAACTCAATTTAATAATCGCCCAAATACAGGTACGCACGTACAAGTCACTTCCTGCTTTAGATAACAATAATATTCACTATATGCAGTGAGATGGTTTCACCATCTAATGTTGAACATACAAATTTCCTCATGGTCCGTATTACACGATGGTCAATAGTACACGGTTCTCCCCTATTCATGGAGATATAATGGTTTCTTTAAAAATTGCAAAAATATTTTCCACCTTTTAAATTATAATACGCAGGGTATTAGACCCAGGGTATTAGTCATTTTTAGGAAATATGGCGTAGTACATTAGACAAAGCATACAGGAATCATAATGAAAAAATGTTAAATATCTTACGAAATACGAGCCTTTTTACTAAATAAATTTTAACTACACATGGGCGAGCTTTATAAAAATTCCATTTGCGTAATTTAATAGCCAAAGGTATTGAGAAGCTTATATGAAAACCTCAAACAAATATCGTTTAAATTCAAAATGTTACGAGAAACAGAAAGAACAGAAATTCAGTTCTCTCAAAATAAACGCTAAACTATGTTTTATTCACATTTCTATTTTGATTCAATCAATACCCAATGATATAACAGTGTTTTCACTGATTGTAAATAAATATTGATAAAACCCCCTAACATCTTTCGTTTTTTTTTTTTTTTTTTTTTGATAACTTAAATTCTGTTTATTCTATCTCTCGTAACGTTTTAAATTTACATGATATTTGCTGGGGTTTTCATATGTTGCTCAATACCTTTGGCTATTAAATTATGAAAACGAAATATTTATAAAGTTTGCGCAAGCGCAGTTAAAAATCTAGTAAAAGTGCTGGTATTTCGTAATATATTTAAAATTTTTTTCATTTTGATTGCTATATGCTGTGTCTAATGTAGTATGCCATATTTCCTAAAAATGACTTTGCATTGGGTCTAATACCTTACATATTATAATTAAAAAAGTGGAAATTGTTTTTGGAATTTTTTAAAAAACCGTTATATCTCCATGAATGTATGTGGTAGCCTCATAAAATTTTATACAGATAATGAGAAAAGTCCTCATAATCACACGCTACAGACAAAACGCATTTAAAGCATTACTTTTTACAGGGTGATCCTAAACATTTTAATTTTTGCTTTACTTTTTTACTAGCCCCTTTTTCCTTTTTATGACACAACTTTTACTGAAAAATATGAGGTTATAACATGATCTTTACACTACCAAAGTTTCAAGATGATTTCTAAAAAACTTTTCAAGATATGTAATAAAGTGTAAAAAAGCGAAAGTGTTCACATCATTTTGTCCAACTCCTGTACTATGTCCTCCATGTTCCCATCAAAAATTATACCTCTGGGGGTCACCGAAGCGGGAGAGCCATCCCTTCCGTGGAGGATCAAAATTGCGATGGCATGTCTCCGGACCACCTCTAGGGGTGAGTCCCAGACCGTCGCCAATTGCCCATCTGCGCAGCACTAGTGCGACGTAAAACCCAACCAACCAACCCCTGTACTTTCCGACCCCCCCCACCCCCCCCCCACCCCAATGTACTGTGCACCAGACAGTAAAGGCGTACCTGTATGTAGGATTAAAATGATGGAATTTTGCGTTTTTGTTACCATTTTTTTTTTACATTTTAGGGGCTATAAAGGCAAAATGGAATTTTTAAGACCGTTGCTACGCAGGGCTAGGAGCACGTTTCCCTTCGTTAATCAGCCCCTGCAATAAGTTACGAGGTTTCATGTTTAAAGGTAAAACTAAATTAGACATATAAGTTTTGCAATGATAAATATAATAACATTAAGTGACGTGATTGACATGTTTTTAATTATTTATTCATTTATTTTAATTAGTGAAAATCTACAGAAAATAATAATAGAATCCTGTGCAGTTTTTAGGTTCCAAACTGTTGGTGAGAAATAAACTCAAATGGCATTCTTTCAATAATTACAGAAACTTTCTTTTTCATATTGTTCGAAAACATTTCATTTGACTCTTTTTTCTTCTTGCATATATACATCTACATTAGAGCGCCGCTGTGACGCATTTGTTGTGATTGGCCGTCTCTACACTGCAAATAAAAGGGTCTTAAAGTAAGACATAAAAACAACTGAAACGGCATTTAAGACACGTAAATACCTTAAAATGTACCTTAGACGTTATAGATATTTTAATTTAAGACAGAAATATGTCTGAAATATCAATTCAGACACAAAAATGTCTGAAACGTGTAAGTACGCGAATTTTCAGACAGCAAAACGCGTTTGAATTTTCACACATTTTAGAAATTCAAACACTTGCATTACTTCGAAATTTTTTCATACGGAATCTACTTTAAGTAAAAAGGCTTATTCTACTTCTTTCCACATTCAATAAAAATATTATTATTTTACATAATAAGTATTTAAACTATTTAAATTATGGTAGCTCTATGAAATTATATTTTTATGGAATAATACTCTAGGGATGTGAATGATATTTGCATGCTATTATCTTTAGCACAATTCATAAACAACATATTTAGACACAAGGCTTATTTTGTAAAAAAAAAAAAAAAAAAAAAAAAAAAAAAAAAAACTTTGTCTTTAAAGCTTTCTTATATTAAAAGAAAAAGTGTGAAAACGGATGTAGCAAGTAATTGGTATTGTACAGAAGAAAGTGAATTTATAAGTGAACAATCATGAATAATTCGTGTATATATATAATATATATATTTTTTTCTGTCTTCTTATTATTATTCCTTCAAAAACTTTTTTCTTTCACATATTCATCTACATCTAAATGGAAAACTACAAATTTTTCCTGTATTCATGATTACAGTTCGTATTTATTTAAATATCACTTTAAGGAAAGAAATCGTTATCATCGACGGATGAAAGCTTCACATACTTGTTATGCATTATTAAAAAATTCTGGTCCTCTAAATATGAAATTTAAGGTAATAATATTTACTAAGTTTAAGATACCATACTATCAATAGCTTTAAGGCAAAAAATTAGAAATAAAACATAACACTACGATTAGTTTCACAATACTGCAGTATGTTAAATCATAAAAACAGGTTTTGTTGTATTCGACGATAGCGTGATTGGTAAATGCTTCACTCCGACGATACTTGGCTCGAGGATTCGGTTTCCTTACCCAGTGTGAGTTCGAATCCCAACGCCGGAAAAAGGGACTTTTTTTTATATAAATATTGCATTAATGCTCTAAACAATTCTAAAGTATATTTTTAACAGAAAAACATAATCGCACGCCATATTTATTTGTTTATATATTTATTAAAAAGCCTTAAAAACGGTAGTACTTATAAGCATAACATGGCGGTGTTTTTAAGCCTAAAACATGGCGGCGTTGTAAGACTCTTGCAATATTTTAATTTCCAATGCAAAAAGGTGTCTTAAAAAGTAAGACATTTTTTTTCGCTTAAAAAATGGCCATCCATTTAATACACTTTTTAAACTGAATTGAAGACATTTACGTTTACAGTGTATTCTATGTACGGGGTCGGGCCATTTGGTCCAAAATCTCCCTTAATGACAGCATTTGATGGATCTCTAAAAACCGCAAAATCATGCAATAAACCAAACCTTATAGAGCGCCATTTTTGAACGAGCTAGGAAAATACGCATCTGTTTGAAGTGATTTCTTCTCAGCTTGAGATCCTCCCGCGGCTAACGAATAGCCGCGAGGTCCTCCCCCGGTGGTCCGTTAATTACAAACGTTTAGCAGTGTGAGATAACTGGAAAAAATCCCTTAAAATCCCTATTTTAAGAAAGGTGAATACTGACCACTCATTCAGTATCGGTTCAAGTGGTTCAGAAATGACGGAGCTCCAATTTATTGAAAGTATGAGGGGCGGAAAGCTTCTTATTCACGATAATTTTCTTTTTAAAATAAAAATAAATAATACTGATGTAAGAAATGATAAAAACTATAAGATTACCTTTAAATCATATTTAATTGGGCTTTTGTTTATATTTATACACACTTTTAATTTATATCAGATATTTTTCCTTCCTCTTTTTTTTTTTTTTTTTTGTTAATTTTACTTTATTATATAACTCAATAATAATAATAATAATAATAATAATAAATAAATAAATAAATAAATAAAAGCATGAGTTTTAGATGGATTGGTATTTTTTATTAGTTTTAAGATTTCTGGTCGAGTTCAAGTAAAAACAGATCGGGTTTCATATCGAATTTAGCTATAAAGAAATCCAGCACGTAACGTAAAAATTTGCCAAAAGGGACTTTAGTTCGTTTTTCGAGTTCATATAACATAAATAATATTGGGTTCGGATCCGGTATATCCCGGAAGAGCCGGACACAAATTCATATCAGAAAGCAACAAATCTAGAGCAATTCCACTTGACTTTCCGAACACTAAGCATTTAAAGATTGCGTAAATAAGTTAAAGTAAAAGAAGTCGTTAAGCAAACAAATGAAAAAAAATTAATAATAGGATGTTTGTGTATTATTAGTATGTTGTTTAATTTAACAGAATTGTATTTCAAATAATTTGATCATACTGATAAAGGATTTTCGTTGTGCCAATGAAAATTTATAAATGCTAGACTTATGAAATCTATAAAGTTCGTGAAATGATTATCAACATATGCATAAATTTTCGGCTGAATCGGATAAGGCATTTAATCACTAACGTATTTTAAACAATATTAGCCCATAAGCCATAAGGATCGAAGATTGTTTGTTGTGTCCTTGTAAAACTAGTATGTTGTGGCCACAACAAGACTTTCTTCTATAATATTATATAAATTACACGCAATACAAACTATTTATTAAATTATAATTTATTAAATGAACTTTTAATTGACGATTTTTACCACAAAGTACTACAATACTAAATGCCGAATGAAAGTCAATTTTGTACACTAAAGGGGGGGGGGGATCGCACTTGCCTATTTTCTAATTCTTGTTCTGCAATCGGAAATTTTATTATTTTAAAAGTAAATTTTCGAACAGCTTTTATTACGTTGTGCTCCACGTGCAATTTAGGACTGACAAGGGAGGGTCACCAACTGTTCAAAAGGTATTTATACATATTATACAGTAAAACCTCTCTAAGTTGGACACCTACGGTTCCAAGAAAAAGTGTCCAACTTAGAGAGGTGTCCAACTTATAGGGGTGCTTACTTTTCTTGATTTAATTAAACTGTATCTATGCATGCTTTTTAACTTTTAATCACATCTACATATAATATAATTTAGTATCCACGACTTATTTTTTTAAATTTCTTTCACAAACACAAACGTATAATATACAGCCTGTACAACACTAGACCAAATTGCAGTTCAAATTTCATTAATTTTAGTTAATAAACAAAAAAGTTTTTTTTTTTTTTTTTTTTTTTTAAACTAAATTTTATTCTAACTTTGAAAAGTTTTATGTGATACGATACATTAAGAATTTAGGTTTTAAAAGTTTTTTTAAATAGATTATTTAAACTCTATGAACCATATTTTTATTTTATCAGTTTCATTAACAGATCCAGCTGGGCGATTTTTTAAATTTTGGTGTTGAAGTACACCGAACGTTTTCCGACAAGAAGTTTAATATAGCAACAGCCATTTTAATCTAAGTAGCGCATCAAATATATAAAAAAACTATTACAAAAAGTATCACAAAAAGAAAAAAAAAAGATATCTAAAATAAATAGTAGTCACATAAATGATTTATTTTTATAGAAAGTTTATAGAAAAATGCAGTTTTAAAGACAGCAAATTTATTTCAGCAAGTACTATTTGAAACCTAAAAAGAATTAAAAATATAAACAGAATATGAAGGATTCTTATATGTAATGAAGAACGTGTTTGATAAAATTATTAGCAAAATAGTCTTCCCCTTTTCATACATAATAATAATAATAATAATAATAATAATAATAATAAAATCCATCGCTAATATGGCGACAAAAATTGAAAAGCCGCCAATGGAGCGGCATAATAAAGTTGTGTAGCACGATAATGTTTACCTTTTTATTTATTTTTTTTATCACTATGCTAATTTATCATACAAATTCATGAGATTCTGTGTGTGACTACACTTGCATGCTGTCGAACAGAAATATTTGATTAATTCAAATTAATATTTAAATAAATAAATAAAAATATGTTTAATGGGAAATATATATAACCATAAAAAGATTAGTTGTTTCAAATACGGCAGAAATAGCACTCATAACATACTGTTACAAGGGATTAAGTGTTATTGTAACAAGGGATTAAATCTAAAATGGTGACAAAAATTCAAAAGTCGCCAAAGAAAACTATATTAAGGCGTACTATGATCAGGTTTACAAACCATGAATTATATATAACCACAAATAATTAATTGTCTCATGCGACAGACGTAGCCGGTCACAGCATATTGTAATATTTGGCGTGAAATTGCTGTCATTTTATGGTTGATTGGATAAACAAAATAAACATAGGAAATAACGTAAAAACAAATATTATGTGCGCCACGTAATAGTGTTATTCATATGTGACTGGGATTCAAATATAAAAGTGATACTTCAATTTTTTCGATACTATCGATTTCGAAACTGTTATATAATAAGCACCTAAATGCAAGCCTATTGGTAAACCACTGTTGCAGGTAATAGGGACAGGCGCCCGAGTTTTAGCGGATGACCAAATCGCTGCCGAAGGCAGCAGGCACCTGAAGCGAGCTTTTGAGCAATTTCAGTATTTCATTTTATGTTTATAAAGCTATATAGAAAAGTTTCCTTTAAATTTAGTGACCAGCGAAGCGGACAAAGCCTGCTAGTTACTAAATAAAAAATGGTCATAGGTATCATGTAATGACTTCCGCATTATATAAATACAATAACTTTTTTTTGTTTGAGTCATTAGTTCTTCAGTTATTATAAACGCAATGGGTATTAGTTTCTTTTTTCTGCAGTGCAGCTTCTCCTTTTTTTTTTTCTTTTTTTTTTTTTTATGTTCTTGTGAGAAAAACATAAAACATAAAACATAAACATCCCACATTTGTTTTCGTAAAAAAATGAAAATGAAATCAAGAGCATCATTTTAAATTATCAAAGATGTATCGTTCAACCATTCGTTTTAAAGGTATTGACGAGTTCTTTCAAAAGTTAAACCATGTTAAAAATGTACACCCAACGAGAGTGTATTTTCTACCAGTGACGCGAGGAGGGGGAAGCAATGCATGAGATTATTTTTTTCCCTAGTTTACTGCTACTACTATATATCGTAATATTTCATATAAATTTTACAATTATACGTACACAATAACTATCATTAAGTATATGTATAGCAAAATTTTGTCTTATACTGCCATGTTAAAAATTTAGAGAAAAAAAAAAAAATATATATGACAGTGCCACCTGTTGAGTGATTGCACCTCAAGTCTAATCAGTACCAGTTTCTGTCAGAGTGTAACTACATAACAAGTTTGGTTAAATTTGGTCATAGTTTCGTAAGATGCAGACCCAACAAAATTCGTAATATACACTCACAGACAGACGTTTCCTAAAATGTGTCGAACCGTAATCTGGACATAACATGTAAAACCGTCGATAACTGGAGTTTGGAAATTTTCACGAAACCAGTACTGTCTTCTTGTATTATATAGAAAAAAGTAAAAATTAATTTTCCCCCCATTTTTTTCTTTTTTTCTTTTTTTTTTTTTCTTTCCAAAAGTAAAAAAAAAAATTGGTAATTTGTTTTACATTATCGCAGATCGATGGTTTAACTATTCAATTTAAAGTTATTGACGAGCTCTTTTGACATATAACCGTGATAAAAAATTGCCAACCTTGTGAGGACTTCCCACCAAAGGGAGGGGGTGCGATGCTCCTTACATATACAAAAGTTTTTTTCCAATTGACAATCACTGTAATAAATAATTCTTTTTAATTTCATAATAATTATTAGAAAATAATTCACTTTGTGTACATTTATACGAAATGTCCTACAGCACCATGTTAAAAATTTAGAAAAAGCGGGATGGCAACGCCACTTGTTGGTTAATTTTTACCAAAAGTGGATAGGCAAGGCACCAATTTATGTCAAGGTGGAACTATGTATTAAATTTTATGAAATTCTATGGAGTAGTTCCTCAGATACAAATGCCCAATTTTTTTTTTTTTTTCACACACTGAAAAACATTTTCAAATTAGTATGATGTGGCCACTACATGGCTTTCTTCTATATAATTTTACCCAAAATTCGTTGAATATAAAGTATTTATTAAATTATTAAATTATTTTCCATTATAAATGCAGACGATTTTTATCTGACAGAATTATATCACTAAATGCCGGAAGAAAGTCAATTTTTTGCCAATATAGAAATAAATATTTTTTTTTCGTGTTAAAAGATTTATATATATATATAAAAAAAAAACTATAACTTTGTTTTAAATTATCATAGATCTATAGTTCAACCATTCATTTTAAAGGTATTGACGTGGTCTTTCGAAAGACACCATATTGAAAATTTACTCCCGCCGAGGTGTACTTCCCCCACAGATGAGGAAGCGATGCTCCCACATGCATAAATATCTTTTTCCTACTTTACTATTGCTATTATAAATGATTCAAATAAATTTTACAGTCACACGTAATAACTCATTATGTACAATTATACGAAATTTTGTTCTATACTGCCATGTTAAAGTTTTTTTTTTTTTTTTTAATGCGATCACAGCGCCACTTGCTAAGCTATTATTCCACAATTCTAATCAGCACCAGTTTATGTCAAGTTTCAACTAAATACCAAGTTTGGTTAAATTTCGTTCATTGGCTCGTGAGATCCACAAAATTTGTGATACAGACAGACAGACTGACAGACAGACATTTTCTAAAAACAGTCAAATCGTGTTCTGGACATCCTAAAACGTGTAAATATATCAAAAACTGGAGTTCGAAAAATTTCACGAATACAATACTTTCTTTATAATTACATATAGAAGAAAGTAAAAATGGTCAAATCCTCAAATCGTCTTCTACATCTATTAAATTGTGTAAATCCATCGAAAACTCCTGGTCGGAAAATTTTTAAGAATCTAGTACTTTCTTCTGTTGAATAAAGAATAAAGTAAAAAACAAGAAAGAAAAATCATGCAGTACGCATTGATTAGTAACACTTTCCAACTGTACGTAATTGTTGTATCGAATAACTGTTATTATTCTTTGCCTACGTTATCACACAACAGACAGAAGGACTGAAAAATATACAGATAGACTAATTGATTTTAAAATTGCTCTTAGGCATTTTGGAAAGGGTTAAAAAGGCTTAACGCAAAAAAAAAAAAAAAAATGCAGCTTTTAGATTATAATTACAGCTTTTGATCTCTCTGAATATTTTAGTGTAGCCCTGTAAATCAGAAAGTTAATCATATCATATTCTATACAAAAGATTATTTTAGAGTATTAACAATAAATGTTAATATTTTTTATGATTTTTACAGTAGAAAGACTTTTAAATATAATTTTCAAAAAATTCTGTCCTAAAACGTAATGCATTGGCATATTTTTTTTTTTTTTTTTTTTTTTTTTTTTGTCCATGTAAACAAACTAGTTGTACAGGACCTATTAATGTCATTCTAAATGGAGAAAATTCTATAGGGATAATGTTTATAAAAACAACACTCATAGAACACGATGTTTTTGAATGCTTTTGGGTGTCCCTGTACACAAACCAGAAGAGATATTCTCTCCATTTTCAATATGGAACATCCAATAGTGAACTTCAATAAAATATATCAGTTTCGAGAAATTCCATAGATAATTAATGGAGTTGGAGCGCGGGCTTACAGACAGACAAACAGATGGACAGATACACAAACTGAAATCATATTCAGACTTAAAAATGTTAGAAAGTGTTAAAAACATTCAATGTAAACGAAAGTACTATTTTAGCAATTTTTTATTAATAGCTCTTAACATAAATGGATATTATTCTGTCACCCTGTAAATCTAATGCTAATTATGCTATATTCTATGCAAAGCATTTTTTGTGCAGATATATAACATAATTCAATTTCCTAAAGCTTCGTGGAAAGTAATTAAAATTTGATTTATAGAAATATCTCTCATAGAACGCAATGCTTTGGAATACTTTTGAGTGTCCCTGTATATAAATCGGTGGTGATATTTCCTCCATTTTATACAGGAAACATCCAGTAGGGAATTGGAATAATATATTTCAATTTCATTAAGATATGTCTACAGTAAAGATATGAAAATATGGTTTATAGAAATAGCTCTCATAGAACACAATGCTTTGAAATACTTTCGGGTGTTCCTGTACACAAACCAGTAGAGGTATAAATTCCATTTTCAATAGGGAACATCCGATAGTGAACTTGAATAACATATATCAGTTTTAAGAAATTCCATAAATATTTACGGGAGTTAGAGATCGGACACACAGACAGGCAGACGGACGGACGGACGGACAGGCAGATACACAAAACTGAAATCATATTCACACTTAAAAAATGCTAGAAAGTGTTAAAAACGCTTAACGTAAACGAAAGTACAATTCTAGCAATTTTTTATTAATACCTCTTAATATAACTGGATATTTTTGTGCCACCCTGTAAATCTAATGCTAATCATGCTACATTCTATGCAAAGAAATCTTTTGTGCGTGTAAATAACATATTTCAATTTCTTAAAACTTCGTGGATAGTAAAGTTATTAAAGTTTATTTATAGAAATATCTCTCCTAGAACGCAATGCTTTCGAATACTTTTGAGTGTCTCTGTACATGAACCGATGGTGGTATTTCCTCCATTTGATAGAGGAAACATCCAATAGTGAACTTGAATAACATATTTTAATTTCATTAAGATATGTCTACAGTAAAGGTATGAAAATATGGTTTATAGAAATACCTCTCATAGAACACAATGCTTTGGAATACTTTCGGGTGTCCCTGTACACAAACCAGTAGAGGTATAGACTCCATTTTCAATAGGGAACGTCCGATAGTGAACTTGAATAACATATTTCAATTTCATTAAGATATGTCTAGAGTAAAGGTATGAAAATATGATTTATAGAAATACCTCTCATAGAACACAATGCTTTGAAATACTTTCGGGTGTCCCTGTACACAAACCAGTAGAGGTATAAACTCCATTTTCTATAGGGAACGTCCGACAGTGAACTTGAATAACATATTTCAATTTCATTAAGATATATCTACAATAAAGATATGAAAATAGGGTTGTCTGACAGACAGACAGACAGACAGACAAACCGAAGTCATAAACACTTTTCAACCTTGTTGGAAAGTGTTAAAAAAACAATAAATGCTAGATTTTCCAAAAGTTTTACAGTTCCTATGATGATGGTCTGTAACATGGCTATAAATTTTCAGTTCATTCTAAAAATGCGCTTGAACACTATCACGCAATAAATAATATAAGCCATAATAATAAAGGTTTGTTTTTATACAGGAACGCAATTTTTAAAAAAGTGCTTTGCAGTCTTGCTTGAATGAAACTATAATATAATACATCAAACATAGACAAAATAAATAAATAAATAAATAAATAAATACATGTTATAAATTTAAAAGTTCAATACATCCAGCTTTAAAAACAATAAAAGACATGTTAAAAATAAAAAATTAACAGAAAGCTCATTAAAAATTTTGAAAAATTTATATAGTGAAAAATTGGTAATATAATTATATTTTGCAAATGGAGTGACAAATAAATGATTATTTCTAAGAGACATGGTTGGCACATTAATTTGAATACAGTTAAGAATATCGCTGCAGTGAATCATATTATTAATAAGTTTATTAAAAAAAAAAAAAATAATAATAATCTGGTGTGTCACTCACACGACTTTCTCTTACCCTGAAATTTAATACTATAAATACAGGTTAGAGATTAAGAGGTAAGATAACGAGTACTGTTATGAAAAACTGTGTTAAACAATTTAAATTAGGCCTGTGTGAGGGTGGGGGGGCTACCGCCCCTCTCTACCATCCGCTTCATTAATGCACCTACATTTATATAGAATTTAATTCGGTTATTAAAAAATAATTCTGTTTATAAAAAAAATAATTTATTAAAATCATTATTTAAAAAAATTATCTTTTATGATAATGCAGACGATTTCCATATTAGAGAAGTAGTATAACACCAAATATCCAAAAAAAAAGTTGAATTTATTTTCAATATTACATTAAAAAAAATATATATATATATATTAAAAATGAAAAAAATTGATAACTTTATTTTAAATTATAGCAAATCGGTAGTTCAACCATTCGTTTTAAAGGTATTGGCGAGCTCTTTTGAAAGATACCCATCATGAAAATTTACTCCCCTCGAGGGGGGACTTCCCCCTCCCCAGGAGGGGAGGCTAGGCTCCTACATACACAATTTTTTTTCCCAGTTGACTATCTCTATTACACAAAATATATATTCATTTCATTTGGTTTAGTGCAGTCTATAGATGTTAAACTCTACTTACCTGCAATTTCCTCCGAAGACGTAATGTATTTGAATACTTTTGAGTGTCACTGTTCACGAACAATTTGCTTCATCTCGACGAAAAGCTTACTGTAGCATCCCTATATGATACACATTTAGAATACCGAGTTTGGAATTGCTACTATTTGTTTTTGAGATATGCTGATAACAGACATACAGACCAGTCACTAAAAACATGATTTTCGTATTTTGGGGACCTCAGAACATGTAAATATAACAAAAATCTCACTTTCGAAAATTTGACCCCAAAACAATACTTTCTCGACCCTATGGGTAAGAGAAAGTAACAATAAACAAAAAAGGTGACGACGAGGTTTTAAACTAGGAAGATTAAAAATACTTCGCAGATACAAGGAAGAAATAACCTGAGTATAAATAAGATTATTTTTTAAATATAAATAACGTGCAAATTTTGTTTGAATTTGCTTTAGCATTTTTATTTTATTAACATAAAAAGTATCCCAAATAAGACTACAATATTCTATAACGTACACAAACATCAAGCCGTCTCAATTATATATATTAAAAGCAAAAACTGTTTTATTTATGAGACAAAAATGTAAGTTAAAATACATTTACTACAGGAACATAGACGATCTTTTAAAATTTGCAACCAAAATTCTAAAATTGTAATCCATTCAATAGAAACCGATCATATTCCTGACTTCGATAATATAAAAATTCTAAATTCTGGTTTTCATAATTATAAATCGCGTATTTTCCTTGAGAGCTGGCACACTGCCAAGCATCTCCACACTATCAATGAAGCATGCCCACTGGCTCCTGAATATTCGGTACTCCTTTAAATTCCTTTAGTATTCATATAATGTTTGCATAGGGTCCCGGACAAAAGCCCCACTAACGCTCAAATATACCTGACGGGGGGGGGGCGCTAAAGGGGACCACAATGAGTATAGCAAAATAAAAATATATATATTTTTTTAAAGATATAAATGAAACTTTGTTTAATTATCATTAGAGTTTTAAATAATATATACTGAGAGTTACATATATCTGATAGGAAGGGGGTTTAGGATTAAAAAATGTAGTTTTTAAAGTAAATTTCAACAAATTACGGAGGGCTAGAGGGACATATGAGTTTTTTTTTTTTTTTTTTTCCTACAAATTTCAACGAAGTATTTTCACTGTAATATGTATATTATGTTAAGTATAGCTGTACAAAATAGGTAATATTTTAAAATATAGTACGTATGATTTATTTAGTTCATATAAATGTGATTTCAAAAACTATCAATAATTATAAAATAATAGTTTTTTTCTCCTAATAATAGTATAAAAATCTTCACTTTTCAAAATTTTTTCTTATATATTCTTTTTATGGTCTTACAGATGATTTGGAAAAAATTGGGCTCATGTAAAACTTGTTTAAATCTCTCAAACCGTCATAAGCCGTGGTGGCCTCTGTTGCTTTTTATTATTATTTCAGTTTTATTTATACAGGGTGTTTCAAAAGTCTGGATATACCAAAATACATTGAAAGGAAAACAGTTTCGCAAACACATTGATTTCAAAAGTTTCGTCCATTCAAATGATCTATCAGACACGGTATTATAGGCCCAAGGAAAGCACAAATTTATTTTTTTTTCAGACGAAAATCATTTACAGAATTTTTGAAGCTTTGTTTAATTATCCATTAGAATTTTGAATAGTATAATTAGAATAACATATATCTGAATGGAACCGAGGTGGAGGGGGGGGGGGAGTAGAGAACAGAGGGGGAAAAAATGCAGTTTTTATATCAAATTTCTACAGATTATAAAAAAAATATAGAAAATCCTTTTTTTTTTTTTTTTTTTTTATAGATTTTAGTGAAATTTTCTCTAATATGCATATATATTAAATATAGATGTAGTTATGTTCATTTCTACTTTTTTCTTTGCTTTTCTTGAAAAGGGTTTCGGAAAGGTTGAATGTGCAACAAAGTGGTTTAATCCGCTCCACCCATCTTAAACCGTGGCGGTCTCTGCTCCTTTTTGTTATTTCTGTTTTATTTCTTTGGATTTTGCCCTTGTTTCACATAGTTTTCCTTCTTTTTATTCATATTATATATATATATTTATTTATTTATTTTATTTTTTTCTTTCAGAGTTACATGCATATTTGGGGAGGAGGCTAGGGGACAGACTGTAAAGAAAAGTGTTGAAAACTTCTACAGATTAAAATGTAACTTTGTATACACTTACACTTTAAAGAAAGATAGTGAGGGTTGTCGACACCTTGGGAGGGGGGGGGGGGAGGTGTATGAAAAAAAATGATTTATTTTCGTTACGTGCTACTTCCGAACAGTGCTATTTGCGAACAAATCTTACATCTGGTAGCTCATTCCTTCCCCATTGGATAAGGAAGGTATCGTTCCAGGGAGCGCGTCCATTTCCCTAATCGATCAAGGGATCTACTTTAATTAAATAAATTAAATTAATATTTTAATCGATTCCTTAATCGAATAACTACTTTTTTTTAAAGCTGCAGTAAGAAAAAATGTTAAGTCGGACAGTGAAAGTCTGTCATTGTCATTTTTATTTAAATATGCCCCCTCTTTTGTTGAAGGTAAACTGATGGCGGGAGTAAGCGAATAGCTTCTAGGCAATCTCTAAATATTTGAAGATCTTTCAAATTTCTGCTAAAATTTAGACAGCATTACTACTCGTTGTACGTGTGGATGAATGTATATGCATGCTTTTAATTTCTGTCAAAATAATTTGTGTGTGTATATATATATATATACACATATATATAATATTATGTGAAAGATTATAGACAAATTAAAAAATAAAATAAAATATTTATTAAAAACATCTTTATTTATTAAAAGTGAAAATTTTTAACGTTAAATTAATTTGTTTAATAGAACTATTTGAGCTTTTAAATGAAAAACATATTTTTAAAAAAATTAATTTTTATTTTCTATGAATGATTAAAAAGTAAAATAAAATAAATAAATAAATAAATAAAAGTGAGTTTTAAAAAATTAACTAAAAAATTTAGAAAACTAATTTAACTAATATACATATAATATATACATATAATAAATTAGTCGAGATTATTAAATACTATTGTCTCGGGTTTTAATATTAATTAAAAAAAAAAAAACTGTTTTAAAATACTTTTAATAATAAAAGATTATATATATATATATAATCCAGAAACTTCTCGTTCACCCCTACACTGAGGGACCTCCCTGATGAAATCTCAGTGTTTTGGGGGGTTTGATTTCATTCATTTGTTTATATATTTCTACATTTAATTTCATTCATTTCTTTATATATTTCTACATTTATATATTCCTACATCTAAGTTTTGCATTTCCTTTCGCTGCAATCTTGCGCATTGGTTTGTAATTCTCCTATTGGTTTTTCTAATCTGTAAAACTTATATATTTATAAATTTTCCTGTCAATTGTTTTCTATAATATATATATATATATATATATATATATATATATATATATATATATATATATATATATATATATATATATATATATATGTGAATGATTATAAGGAAAACC
>CAWVNO010000281.1:0-27000 GCA_963930645.1 Salticus scenicus
GAAAATGAAGATGATGACATTAAAAATTTTAATAAAATTTATGTATTGAAGTACGCTGAAGTAATTACCATTCCAATAGGAAAATAAAGAAGTTGATAAGCTGAGAGTGTTTTTTTCTATTGGAATTGTACAGCCGGCAGCAAAATCATTCGAGCTCTAGCAAAAATTCCTTTATAAAAAAGTACACTTAATATTGTTTTGTTAAATAAATCCTTGTCGAATCATGGTCTTATACTTTTTTACATAGGAATTTTTGCTAGCGTTCGAATAATTTTGTTGCCGACTGTACAATCAAAATCGTTGATTAGACTGAGTTCGGAAAAATCTGCAAAAATTTAGGCTTTTATTTAAAATATTAAATCAAAATTCTAAATTTTAGAAATGGATTATAACATTCTGTTTCATAATCCTACAGTATAAATACACATATTTTAATCTCCTCCAATATATAAATGTGTATATTCAATC
Organism: Salticus scenicus; assembly: GCA_963930645.1. NCBI lineage: Eukaryota > Metazoa > Arthropoda > Arachnida > Araneae > Salticidae > Salticus > Salticus scenicus. The sequence goes on from CAWVNO010000281.1 coordinate 469, forward strand.
AAAGTCCTCATAGAAATGTAGCTATTACACGCTTTCATCATTTGAATTCTTATTATATTTTCAACAAAATATTTTCCACTCCTTCATGTGATATTTATCATTTCATACTATGCATTGTTTAAAAATATTTTCATAATACAATGTATATATATTTGGGTGGGTAAAATTAATTTTTTCTCGATTTCTAAAATTAAATTAAGAATTGTATTACAGCACATATTACGATAATTATTTTTCTCATTAAATCGCTGGGTAAATATAAAATGTATTAGATTTAACATTAAAATAATAATAATAATAATAACATTCTGCCAGCTTGCTGTAATCTAAACATTATAATAATTTGCATCATTTTAATGAAAATTCATAATCTTAAATATGATTTATTGTTATGCAAAATAGGGCCATTATTGAATAAATGTACATGTTTTAAATATAAATGTCTTCAGGTGTAACGAAATTTAATGTACTTTGATGTAAGAGTTCTTTATTATTACTAGTTTAAAATATTTTCACATGAAGTAATAATTATTATTGGATTATTATTTATTTTAAATAGTAATTGCAAACCTGTATTTTATAATAGGAAAACATATAGTTAACAAAAACTTTTTTTTTTTTGTTAAGTTTTTTTTAGTTTTGCCATTTTTTTTTTTTTTTTTTTTTTTTTTTTTTAATACTTACCATAGCAATATAAGCAGGGAAGAACAATCTCATGCATGGCCATATGAAAAAGGTACAAGACATAAGATTATTCCACCAAACCATTGCCTTCAAAATATACTTACTTTAAGAGTCAAACAGTACTTGTTTATCAGTAGCTTAAGTCCTTCATATCAAAATATTTTCACTTACATATATTTTCTTCATATACAATGAATCTTCTGCAGCGCTCCTCCTTCAGATAATATAGACTGAATAAAGATTCTTCACAAATTCTGTCGATCATTCCTTAAACTTAAATTTAAAATATAAATATTAGTGAAAAGTAAATAAATAAAAATAATCCAGACACCTCTCTAAAATGATCATTTTCTGTAACATAAATTATTTCGAAAATTATAATTCGGGCAACATTTACTGAAAAAAAAAAATAATAATAATAATTAAAAGTGGTTTTCATTCTTAAATTTACAGTATTTGACTATACGCTTCTGTAGTATCATTAATGCTGTTTGAATTTTAAAAGCTTTTGAGTAGTTTTGAACTTTTGGGATTCATTTATATCTCAGTTCAAAATTGGTTAAATTATTTCCGAGTGAGAAAAAAGTCTGCGTCAATCTATTAATTTTCCCTAAAATTTCATTGCTGGAAATACTAAGTTTAGCCTTTAAGTATTAATTTTAGCTAGATTTAACATTTTTATTTTTATTTATGTCTAAAGCAAACATTACTCACTTAGAAGCCATTTAAATTTATCGGATGAATAAAAATAAAATTCACTTTTATAAGCTTGAACTGAGCGGACTATGAGTCAAGTATACAAATCTGATGTATATGTAATCAATAAACAAACAAACAAAGCTTGAACTTCATCTCTAAATATGCACATTAAAAAATATAAAGTCTCGCCACTCATCTCTTGGCCCTGTTTAAACTTTTTCTTTTGCACATGAAAAAAAAAAAAAAAAATCCTTTTGACATTAAGTATTTCACCAAAATCTGTAATCAGAGCTGGCATCTAGTTTAACTGTAGTTGGCATCCTTACTCATCATGATCTTTTTTTTTTAAATTTATTTATTTATTTATTTTGTTTGTTTGTTTGTTTATTTCTTGTTGTGTGTGTGCATGTTTGTTTGGATAGAAAATATCTATAAAAAATTTTTAAATATTGGGGAATTGAACTGATTAGGAATAACGGCAAATTAAATATATTTCAATTCTGAAATATTTTACGCTGAAATTAAATATGCATTCAACTTTTGTATTACAATTATTACTAAGTAATTAGATTTTTTTTTTTTTTTTTTTTGTCTTTTTTTTAGAGCGAGAAGCTATTTTAAAACTCATTAAATTATGTGAAAAAATTCATATGCTTCTTATAAATTCAAAATATTGATTTAGATAGGATAGTTTGATTTTATCATATCCAAATAAAACGACACTTTAGAATCAAATACTATATTTCGCACAAAACTTTATAAATGCAGTGCTTATGTATAATTGTACAACTACATTTGAAACTATACTTTGTATGACCAAATCATACAAGTTGAAGATTATGCAAGTGTATTTCTACTTCCCCTGTTGATTTGTAATTCCTTTATTCCTAAAAAATCAGTACTTATAAAAAAAAGGAATTAATAAAATATATCTGCTTAATTTGACAAAAAAGTTCTAAAATTTATTTAAGTTTTGTTAATATCAAAAATTGATATGAAATAGAACATATATACTAAAAGTGATTTCGAATAACTACCTAAACGTACTGACTATAACTATTAAACATAGGACGTGTTGGTTTACGTAAACGTGTTTATTTTTATTTATTTTTCAAGGAGTTTTAGCTAATCTATGATTTCTCAAATGAATCAACAAACTCTTCCACATATTTCCTGATGAGATTTAAAAAAAAAAAAAAAAAAATCACCAAACTGAAACCGTTTTAGAAGAGTGTCATCAGACTTTGCTGTTTCAAAATTAAAATAATTATTACCTGCGGAAACCAAATACGGAGTGTGGGAGAAACTACAGCCAATCATAAACATTAAACTGCTAAAAAATGACAAACTCTCTCTGTATAAAGAAATAGAATGTATCTACACTACACTTTTTTTTTTAAAGGGGGGGGGGGGGGTAGAATCGTGTACAGAGGAAATGGTTGAGTACTTTTAAGTAAATTTTAAATTTTTAAAGTATTTAACTACTTTATTTTACTTTAATGTATTACTGACATCTTAAAAAATTAGAAAGTCTCTTTTTTTCTTTTTGCTGAATTTTATGAGTCGATTTAAAATTTTGTATACGATTTTTTTTTTTTTTTTTTTTATAATACATTAAAAGTATTAGTTTTTTCCTTTTTTTTTTTCCTCCCCCCCCCCTTTAAAAAAAAAAAAAAATAATAATAATAATACAGTTTCTACTGCATTATTGTGTCTAGTTAAGAGTCATTTTTTTTTTAAGTTGGACACCTTTGATAGTTGACATCTTCAATTTTTCCGAAACTTTCAGGATGTGTTAGTAGTACTGTGATAAGAAAAAGTAAAATTTAATTTTTTCTGAATTTGATTTGTTCGACCGACAGAGGGGGTCAAAGTCTGAGGCCGTAAATAAAGGGTGCCATTTTAATATCATTTCACTCCTAAAGCCATGCGTGACCCATGTCAATTTTTTTAAATACGGATACTACTTGATACTAAGTACATTTTAGCATAAACAGTTTGGTGGGTCATTCATGGCTTTAAAGGCCAGGGTCATTCAAAAGTGCAGTTTTCGTTGATTTTTTCCATGTTTTCAGTCTGAATATCTGCTAAAGCCATGAGTGCCCCATAAAAATAATTATGGGGTTAATTACACACCTTAGTACAGAACTTAAAAATATTTAAAATTGCATGGGTCACTCTTGGCTTTAGTAGATAAACGGTCTCAAAGTTGAAAATTTTCAAAAAAAGGTCAAATTTGATGGTAAATTACTCTACAAGCCATGAGTCAATAACTATGAGAGAGAGTTTTAATTATACCCTAGATGGTCTAGTTTTAGACCCAGGTTACAAACCTATGGGGCTTGTAAGATTTATTTAGATATAGTCTATTTTATATCGCCAATGTGTACCTGTTCTATGTAGTACAAAACGCTTGAGACCCAATTTTGTAATACATTAATGCTTGTTTAAAACTTCCCATTTTACATTACAGAGGTCAGCATCAAAATAAATATAAAATAAATATAAAATTAAAAAATCTGGAGTGACTCCACTCGACTTTCCGAATATTGAGTAATTAACAGTTTTGTAGATAAAGCCTATAAATGCTAGATTCGCCAAAATGCTTATAGTTAGTGCAACAGTGATTTATAATATTTATATAAATTTTCAGCTCAATTGAATAAGGCGTTTAGATGCTATCTCACTTTTAAAAATTTGGTCCCATAATAGGCCCTAATGATAAAGAATTTTTCTTTGTGTCCCTGTAAGAAAACTGTAAGTGCTAAATTCACCAAAATCTATACAGTTGGTGCAACTGTGACCTATAACATGTGTACAACTTTTTCGCTCAGATTAATAAGGCGTTTAGACACTATCACACTTTTAAAAATTTGGCCTCATAGGCCATAATGATAAATAATTTTTCTTTGTATCCCTGTAAAAAAAACCATAACTTCTAGATTCTCTAAAATCTATACAGATTGAGTATCTGTGACCTATAATATGTGTATGATTTTTTTACTCAATTGAATGAAGCGCACTTTTAAAATTTTGGTCCCATATGCCATAATGATAAAGAATTTTTCTGTGCGTCCCTGTAAAAAAACTATAAGGGCTAGATTCATGAAAATTAATAGAGTTCGTGCTATGGTGACTTCCAACATGCGTACCAACTTGCAGCTCATTCGAGCAAAGCGTTTAGACGATAGCGTGTTCACTCACGCACATACACACATACATACATCATCGCAATAATAGTGAAAACGGACTCAGGGGACCTCGAAACATATAGAAATATCAAAATATCAAATTCGTATTTTTGACATGACTGCAATACTTTCCTCACTATAGTGTTCGGAAAGTAAAAATTACATAAGGGAGACAGGGGCAAGTTGAAGTACGGAGTAAGTTGAAACATGGAAACAAAAAATACAATTTTTAAGTTATTATTCATTGCCAATAAAGGGAAGTACAGGCACAGAAAACCTACTTTACAATGTAAAAAAAGATGTGTATGTAAACATCTGTCGATTTTATGAGGATAAAACTGTTTTTGAGTACTGTTTTTTACTGTGAGTAAAAATTCAAATTTTTTAGTGATGTTGCATTTTATGTAACAAAAATTGGTGAATGTTTCTGATTGATTCAGCGTTTATAGTGTATAGGTGCAGCTTGCTAATCATATGATTTGAAACGCCCACGAGCATAAGTACTGGTATCTTAACATCTCGTGAAGTGAAAATTGTGGGCAGGGGCCAACTGAAACAAATATACTAACTATACTGACTATACGTTAGTATATAGTATATACTGTTAGTATTTACTATATACTAACTATATAACTACTTGAAACACCTGTTTCAATTAGTCTCATGCGCAATTATTATTATTATTATTATTATTATTATTATTATTATTATTTTGTATACAGTCTTGTTTTCATCACCCTATATATGTTTTACATAATATAACAATATGCACATTTCAGATGTATCTTAGGTTATTACTTTCCGAACACTATAGTGAGGAAAGTATTGTAATCATGTCAAAAATCCGAATTTTGATGTTTCTATACGTTTCGAGGTTCCCTGAGTCCGTCTTCACTCTTTTTACGATGATACATGTATGTGTGTGTGTATGTGCGTGAGTGAACACGCTAGCGTCTAAACGCTTTGCTCGAATGAGCTGTAAGTTGGTAGTCACCGTAGCAAGAACCCTATAGATTTTGATGAATCTAGGACTTATAGTTTTTTTACAGGGACACAAAGAAAACTTGTTTATCATTAGGGCCTATGGGACCAAAATCTTAAAAGTCCGATAGCATCTAAACGCTTTATTCAATTGAGCAAAACATTTATATACACATATTATAGGTCACAGATACTCAGTCAGTATAGAATTTGGAGAATCTAGCACTTATAGTGTTTTTACAGGGACACAAAGAAAAATTCTTTAACTTTAGGGCCTATGGGACCAAATTTTTAAAAGTGCGATAGCATCTAAACGCCTGATTCAATTGAGCTGAAAATTTATATGAATATTATAAATCACTGTTGCACTAACTATAAGCATTTTGGCGAATCTAGCATTTATAGGCTTTATCTTCAAAACTGTTAATTACTCAATGTTCGGAAAGTCGAGTGGAGTCACTCCAGATTTTTTAATTTTATATTTATTTTGATGCTGACCTCTGTAATGTAAAATGAGAAGTTTTAAACAAGCATTAATGTATTACACAATTGGGTCTCAAGCGTTTTGTACTACATAGAACAAGTACACATTAGCGATATAAAATAGACTATATCTAAATAAATCTTACAAGCCCCATAGGTTTGTAACCTGGGTCTAAAACTAGACCATCTAGGGTATAATTAAAACTCTCTCTCATAGTTATTGACTCATGGTTTATAGAGTAATTTACCATCAAATTTGACCTTTTTTTGAAAATTTTTAACTTTGAGACCGTTTATCTACTAAAGCCAAGAGTGACCCATGCAATTTTAAATACTTTTAAGTTCTGTACTAAGGTGTGTAATTAACCCCATAATTATTTTTATGGGGCACTCATGGCTTTAGCAGATATTCAGACTGAAAACATGGAAAAAATCAACGAAAACTGCACTTTTGAATGACCCTGGCCTTTAAAGCTATGAATGACCCACCAAACTGTTTATGCTAAAATGTACTTAGTATCAAGTAGTATCCGTATTTAAAAAAATTGACATGGGTCACGCATGGCTTTAGGAGTGAAATGATATTAAAATGGCACCCTTTATTTACGGCCTCAGACTTTGACCCCCTCTGTAGGTCGAACAAATCAAATTCAGAAAAAATTAAATTTCACTTGTTCTTATCACAGTACTACTAACACATCCTGAAAGTTTCGGAAAAATTGAAGATGTCAACTATCACACCTCCATAGACTTTGTCCAGCTTTAAAAAAAATGGCTCTTAACTGCTTTAAATAAAATTCACAAACTTTAAGTTCATATGACTTTAATGAGTAATATTAATAATTTCTTACCATTTATTAAAAATTAAAACAAATGTAAGTTTTTAATAAAATGAGAAGGGAAATGGTGAATGTACTAAATAATAAAGACAGCTTGCATTTTTAATTAGGATATAATTTAATAAAGCATTTAACATTGAAGTGGTTAAAATATCCACGAGATTTACATTGTAATTACTAAAGTATTAAAAGCAAATATAAAAAATTGTTTGAAAATTCTTATAACTAATTAGCTGCGTGATCATTATTTTCTAAACTGTTTTGTCTATATGTTACTAATTAATTATTTTGTCACAGTAAATAATTGAGAATATTTATCTTGGGTATTATAGCTGCGAAGATAAATGTATTGTAAACTGCTGTCATATGAAAAGAAAAGATAAATTATTTCTTACCTCTATACGTACCACATAGTATACTTTCTAAAAACATGAATAGGGGTTTCCATTTTGTTGATATTTTTCAAAAAGGTTTTATTGGTCTAATAGACTTTTCACACCAAAAACTGAAGCATACTCATCTGGATGCTATAGTGCTAACAGAATGATGACTAGACTTTAATAGGCAGTAAATATCTTTATAAATCCTGAAATTTGTCACAAAAAGAAATAGAAAAACAGTTTTATACATAACACTTTTTACTTTCAAAAAACTTGAAAATAATAATTAGGAATTTTTATTTTTGTTGTCATGTATTAAATGGCATTTTTGGAAATTGAGTACATGTAGATGAACCTTTCGATCAAAAATCACAATTTTCTTTTCATGAAAAGTTTTGAGGTAACAAATTAACTAATCTATGTTTTTAATAATTATATATATATGTGTGTGTGTGTGTACATATATATACAAAAAGAATGATAATTCCAACGACATATAAAAAATTAAACATATTTAGATATGCCATAGTAGTTATGTTAATTAGTTACATTTCCAATTTTATTCTGATCCAAAAGCTTCTGAAAAAAAAAAAAAAAAAATCTAGTTTTTACTCAAATAGAAAGGAGTTTATGATTTAAAAGGACCGAAAAAATAATTACAAAATTACCAGTAAACGACATATTTAAGGAGAAACACATAAAAGAAAAAATAAATAAATAAAATCCTTTTTCTCTTAAAAAAAAAAAAAAAAAAAAGCAGAGTGATAAAAAAGGAAAAAGATATAACAATAATAATAATAATGAAAATAATAAATAATTTAAATTATCAAAAAGAGGCGATGACAAAAATTTTTATTATTTTTCTCTTTTCCTTTTTGACATTTGCAGGACACAATTCTGTACAAGATTTGATTTATATAATAATAATAATAACAATAATAATGGCACTGCTATTATTTTTTATTTATCTAAACTTTTTTTTTCTTCATATGTGTCTATAGATTAAAATTAAAAAAGATTTTAATGTTTTTAAGATTTTAAAAAGATTTTAATGTGTAGATCATGAAATAGTAAGTAGTAAATCTCATAAAATTTCTAATTTATTGACATTCTTTGGTTTTGATTAATTGGATTTGGTTTGGATTGATTTAAGTAGAAAAACAAATATGGATTTATTTTCACTATTTTGATTTATTGCTTTAACTGTATTGATATATATATATATACAGTATATACATATATATTCTAATGGTGAAATTAGTCACATAAAATAATGTTACAATGCAGGTTAGCCATTATTTAACGAAATGTTGAAAGGGTTATCACTACTGGCATATTTAAGTTCACTCATTCAATTTTTTAAAAGTCTGAAAGAAAGAGAAAGCTTTTAAAATCTGATTTGATACTTCTTATATTGATAAGTCAAGACGATCAGAATAAAAAACAAGCTAGAAATATTATGATGATCTAATCTATAAAATCTGGCCAAAAATACAAATTATTATTATAGTGGATTGTATACTTTTATTAAATAATGTATCATAATTAATATGACACCATAATATTTAAAAATAAAAAATCTATTTTAGGACATTTTTCAAATGGTTTAATAAATTAAAAATGATTCACATATATATATATATATATATATATATATATATATATATATATTTTTTTTTTTTTTTTTTTAAACAAAGTTTGACCGAAGTGCCGAATACCGAAGCTTCGGCCAATTAATCGCCGAAACTCCGGCATCATTGTGGGATTGTTTTTGCAGAAATCACAAACAATGAATTACTCACAGATCACTGAAAATTCATCGGCTAAAGAACTGGAAGTATATATAAAACAATCCGCTTTTAAATAGAACACATTGTCTGTTGGAATTGGTGGAGATGGAGAGAGAATAAAAAAATATTTCCCAGATTATCTGATTCTGCCAAACGCTATTCATCTGCTCCAGGTAGCAGTAGCGAAAGGTTATTTTCTGAAGCTGAAAATGTGTATGAGGAAAAAAGGAATAGAATTCTTCCTAAAATGCAAAAACATTGATTGTTTTGCATCATAATTTGAAATTGTGTGATAAATGATAAAATGAAGTAAGGTTAATTAAACCTTGTATATAATATGATGAAAATAAACATAAAAAACAATTTACAGAATGGCATTTATTAACCTAGAAAACACTTTATCGTGTGATAATAACTAATCTAGAATAAATTTTATAACTTTAATTATCTGGAATAAATATTTAGAATTTAGATCTAGGGTTAATGCGCAAGTAATAGGCACCCTCCTCATATTCTGGCTTATAAAAAAAAAAAAAAAAAATCAGCTTTTATTTATTTTTCAACAATTCTCTGCATGTTTTATAATCCTAGGTTATTGTTAATCTTGATTATTTACTATATATGACTATAACTAAGTTTCAAAGCTAGAAATATTTAAAGAATGTTTCATGCAATATTTTAATAGCTTCATTTTAAAGCAACTAAAGCTGTTCATATAATTAAATTGTTAACTAAATATAATGTAATGTAACTTATTTCTTAGCAACTTCCAATTTAAATAGAATATATTATTAATTGTTGTATGATTTATGTTTCCAAAGGGTCAATCCACACAAACTTTTAAATTAAATATAAATTTCTACTATGTTTTATTATAAGGTACCATTGTGCATAACTTAAATGACAATATTTTATATAATAATAATTGTTAAAATAATATTCACAACATAAATTGTTATAGGCTGAATCGGCCGAATTACGCTCATTATTCGGCCAGGCCAAAACTTCGGTAAGGTGGCTGAAGCTTAGTTCCATCTCTTATTTTTTTTTTTTTTTTTTTTTTTTTTCTGTGCAGTAACATTTTAAATTACACTCACTAAATACAGAGTACACTTTTTGCAAACACAACTTAACTTCTGTCAGCTGAATATCAGAAATCTACCATAAATTAAAGCCATTTAATATTTTTCATAGACATTTTGATAATTCATAGTAGTGACTCGGTGTAAAAAAGATGCAGTTATAAATTTCGAATAGAAAGCAAACCTACCTGAGAATTCTTAGGCTGCTTGCCTGTTTAAAGTATTCCATCATCTGACAACTGAACAATTAAAATTATTTACACAGATGGGTGAAAAAATAATATGACATCTTGAAATTGAAATTTGAAACACGCCGGTAACTGGTTCAAAATAACAATATAGAAAAAAATCCTTATAATTTTGTTTTTCTTTGAGAAAGGTAACTTGAAATTCAACTAAATCTTTCAATGACATCTTTATGAATTTTCACGAAATTTGCTTCGTTTATTTATTATTCCCAGAGTAACTCAAGGATTTGGATAATTAAATCACGCCAAAGAAACGCATGTGCAGTTAAAAATTATTTCGCAGAAAGCTTCATATATTATCCTTTATGTAATATTCGTGTATATGCTGACAGCTGTATGTTGTCTATAATATAATGTAGTATATATATATATATATATATATATATATATATATATATATAATAAATAAATAAATAAATAAATAAATAAAAATGAGTTTCTTTGGTTTAAAAACTCTGCATGTTATAATACGAACAAAAGTTTACGAATTTTTTCAGTTTTGTTAAAGAAACCTGCCTTTATATATCTCTTGAATTACATGTGATATTGACATTCAAATGCATATAGATTTTAAAAGAGGCTTTGTGATTATCTGCTACAGCTACAACGCATGTCAAGCAGTATTTTTTACACGGTGCTCCTATGCATTTTTGTTTGTTTAACTTGTTGCCAAACCTCTTTATACCTCTGACAAAACCATTGTTGAAATATATGTGGTGTAACATGTCCTTTACACCCACAAAGTTCCAATTATTTCTGTAGAAATTTGACAACTGCCTAAATTTGAAAATATCACATTATTTTGTCACCCATTTATATATCTGATGTTTATAAATAAAATGACTTACTAAGTCCATTGAAAAATTTTCTTTTAGCCCAATGTCCAAAAAAAAAGTAATTCAAACACATATTTATTCACACAGCAAATGTCTCATGATCTGAGAGGTAGAAAAAAAAAAAAAAGTAAAACATGTAAAAGATATATTCATTGAAAAGATACATATGATTTTCATAGGCGTAAATGTTTCTTTTCTTTTTCTTTTCTTTTTTTTTTTTTTTAACTCATAAAAGCATAAGATACTGCCCTCTCCCCAAACTCTCAAATAAATAAGTTAAAATTAAATTAAATAACTAGTATTTAGATTACTAAAAATCGATGCTTAATTATAAGTCTTGAGAAATACAATAGTAAGAGAAAATAATAGTCATCCCCCTTCCCCTTTCAAAGTAAAATCTTTGATAATAAAAATATACGGAATTTTGAAAGCCTGAGAATTATATAAATTAAAAGAAGGACATTAATAACTCTCTTTCTCTCTCTTCATTTAGAAAAAAATATGTTTAATTATTTGGACTGTCGGAAATTTATGCTGAGTAAGGCTTGATAACTGCATGGCGTAACTGTACAAGGCGTCTTTTATATGATGTTATACTGATGGCACTGCTTTAAATTTTTTAGCTATTAAAAACTAAAAAAAAAATTCATTAAAAGGTTTTTATACGATGGCAAAAATTTTAAACTTATTGATTTTCACGAATTTTCCTGGTATATTTCTTTTTCCTTCTTTTTAAGTTATTTTCTTCGATTTTGGTGTGACATCTTAAATCGAAATTTCACTTTATATACAATATATATATATTTATCAAGAATGATTTTGTAAATGTTTTTTTATGTATTTTACTATAACAAATTTTCAATAAAAATTTCCCGACTTTTCTTTGATTTTCAGATTTTCCATGTTACTGTCAGTATAGCCATCTTGTTCTACATATTAAAATCTTTAGTGTAGTAAATCATTATAAAATTTCAATCTCAGATGAACTGTCGACGAGACAATCGACGAAACATCATTTCTAAAAAGAAAATGTAGCATGAAACATTTCCCCATCATATTACCAGATCTTCCATGTCACTATAGCCACCTTCTTCTACAAATTACATTTTTAATGTAGTAAATCATCATTAAATTTAAGTCTCAGATGAACTGTCGACGAAACATCAGTTCTAAAACGAAAACTTAGAAATAAACATTTTACTATCATATTAATATGTTACCAGATATTGTTATTGTTGCTGTTGCACACACATACGCCCCAAACACACACACACATACTTACGCACAAACCTACACAGTAAAATCACGCATCACTTTGTTTGAAAATGTGTAACACTTTCCCTGTTGTAGACAAATTTCGATATTGGTTGCCAGATGATTACTACAATTTTATTAAAAAATAAATAAATAAATAAATAAAATAAAAAAATGTAATATTCATATTGCAACATTGTTTTCCTCTTAAAAAAAAAAAAAAAAAATATTTCTAAAACTTTGATTTTTGGCAATTCTCTATATATACAGACAGGCCCGTAGCTAGGTGGGGGCCAGTACGGGCTGTGCCCGACCTGGAGAAAAATTTGCCCGCCCTAGCATATGGTTAGACTTTCGGTAAAAACTTAATTTTTTTTTTTGGAAAGGTGAGTCTGTAAATAAAATTTTATGTACAACCCCCCCCCCCTTCCTCCTCAGTGTCAACTCAAGTTCCAGAAATGAAAACCATATCATTTTTAAAAGTCTTCTTTTTCTCTTTAATTTCTCTCCATTCCCATAGACCGGAGGGAAATTATGTTGGTGATTGCAGCTCGACTTTCTTAGTTTTGTAAAGGTTTTCTGTGTCTTTAGTGGAAAGCGATTAAGTGATTTCGGTGAAATTTGTGTTTTTCATACTCGTACAATAGTGCCACATCCCAACTCAACCGGACGCTGTCTTTTTAATTGATGAAACAAAAATTCTGGAAAATGAAACACAACTAAAAAACATTTTGCGCCCTTAAAGTGCATATTTTGCATATATACAAAGGGCATTCCATAAAAACTGAGAGTAAAATCATAAAAAATCAAGAAATATATTTACAGCAAAAAATACACCATTCTTTTTCAAAATACATTCTGCCAGATGATATGCAACGGTCCCATCGTTCAACCCACTTTTCAAAACAAGTAGAGAAGCCCTTTTCTGGAAGCTGCTTCAAAGAACCCTCCACTGCGGAAATAACTTCAGAATCTGTATTAAATTTTCTGACACGGAGCTTCTCCTTCAATGTCGGAAACAGACAGAAATCGCATGGTGCGAGATCTGGACTGTAAGGGGGATCTGGCATGATTTTAATATTGCATTTACTAAGATATTGGTGAACAGAAGTAGCGACATGCGGGCGAGCATTACCGTGATGTAATGCCCAATTCCCTACCAGTTCATGACGCTTTCTCGATATGTGTTGTCGCAAAATTTTCAAAACTGAAACATAATATTCACCATTCACAGTAGTTTTTGGAGGCACAGCATGCTGATAGATTACACCTTTATGACCAAAGAAAATAATCATCATGACCTTTCCAGCAGATTTGGTTTGTCGGATTGTTTTCGGAGGCGGAGAATCAGTATGTTTCCATACACTTGATGCGGACTTGGTAAGGGGATCAAAATTATGCACCCAAGTTTCATCACCTGTTATTACAGTTTTTAGGAGATTTGGATCATTTTGAAGCATCTGTTTCTATTCACAACATTGGTGAATTCTTGTTTTCATTTGTTCTTTAGTAAGGTGATGAGGGACCCATCTTGAACAAACATAGCGAAGCTGTAAATTGTTGCGTAGAATGCGAAATATCGACGTTTTCGAAATGTTTGTTGATGCCGCTATCTCCTGACATGTTATTCGCCGATTTTCTTGAAGGATTACCCACATAGCGTTAACATTTCGATCATTCACAACACTTTTTGGTCGCCCAGGCCTAAGATTATGTCCCACACACCACCGTGAGAGGAAATGATCATCAATCATTATTGTCATCTCCACTTGGTACGGAGTAGGGTTACCTTTCTTGCATTTGAGTAATTTTGTTAAAGATGGTCCCTCAAAGAAGGGAGGGAACGAGGAAGGAGATAAGAAGAGAGGATTGATTTTTTTCCAAAGGAAGCTGATTATTTGCTGTTTTTTTATTGAATACAGTGAATGAATTGGTAAATAATTGCACGGAAAAAAATCTTTTAAAATTACTTAAACAACGGAATTAAATATTACATATATCTCACTTTATTTGAGCAGTATTACGCAGAACAACTGTTTAGTAAAAGAAATTTTTTTTTTAATTTAGATTAAAAAATAAATAAATAAATAAAAAAAAAAATACCCCCCCCCCCCCACACACACACACACAAATATATATATAATTTTTAATGACAGTAATGAAAAGAATGAGAACGGAAACCAAACAGTTGAATATTTCCCCACAGAAGCCGATTAGATAAGTAGTTAACTTAAATAAGTTTGGTGTTTTAAATTTATTTGAACAGTTATATTAACTTAAATGTATTAAAAAATTAATAAAATTATTTTTCCAATTTTAATACTTTTTCGGTTGCAAAAAAACGTAAACTTATAAAAGAAGGAATTTTAAAGGGAATTTAATATAAATATATTTTATTTATATATAACCAATGTATGTGCGTGTCGGTGTGTCTGTGGACAGCGAAGCGTAAGGTTGGTACTCGTACAGTCAAGAGATTCAACAAGAATTCACTTGAGGTGTCTTAGTGCACCTCGAAGCCCCATTTTTGAAATGTTTATTATTATTATTATTATTTTTATTTAATTAAAATAAGAAAATAATATTATAATAGTTTTAAAATTTAGTCATTTAAATATTAGTTTTCATTTAGCGCCAAAAACAATTTACCAATCTTTTCTTTTTAAACATGAAATATTTTTTTTATATGAATAATGAAAGAAAACATAAAAAATTTTATTTCTGAGAATAGTATACTTAGCACGAAAGCTAATTGAGCATCAAGAGCTCATAGTAATCTTGGGTAATTAACCCGTTAACGCCCGAATTAATTTTGTAAAATATTATTATCTGATTATTTCACTTCTAAATTAATATACACAACTGACAAAAAAATATATTAACTTAAACAATTCTTCTGATAGTTTTAAATTTCAAGGCTATCCTCATTTATTGACGTTTAGTGTTCTAGCGAGAAAACTTTGAGATAGAAAAACTTTGAGATAACAGATTAATATCCTGTTATATGTTGACGAAGATTTCGAAAGTAAAGTATTATAATATATATTATTATTCAACTTGATTTAAGTTAGTATACCTGCGCAAAAAGCAAATGTATGTGCGACGAATGAAAAATCTTAAAATGACTATCCACATTATTAAATAATAATTAATAGTAGGCACATAAAACTTTCAGGGATCGTTTAGAGTGACGCTATAAACTGTCACTAAAAAGCAGAAATCATTCGAAGAAACCACAAAAAAATATACGGGTCATTTTATTAGCTGTCCTCAAATGAGGACATTGGGCGCTAACGGGTTAATTAATATACGTTATTAAAATAACCATGATTTTTGAAAGGAAATAAATATGTTTGCTAGATAACTTGACGATCACTTTTTCTTTTTCACCAAGGACGACGGATATAAAACCTGTTCCTATAAAAATTTCATCTTATAATGTTTTTGTCAAAATTGCTTTAGAAATTGTTAGTTAAATGTTAATTCAAATTTAGGTGCGTATATTGTTCACTATGATTAGTGAAAAGTTAACGCTAATGCGTTAAAAAAAGAACAACCACACGACTCCTATTACACATTATACAAGTATTATGTGCACTTTTTGAAGAGAATTGCACTCAAAAGACATATAATTGACCTAATGAAGTAGAAACCTACAATTTTTCCGGAAAGAGGAAGATGACACACATTTTCCTCTAAATAAAAACTGATACATGTGTATGGACAGACAGACAGAACAAAATTTAAGTCAGTTAATATATATACATAATACATATATAACAACAACAATAATAATAATAATAATAAATGAATAAATGGTCGGTGGAGCCATTTTATTTTATTTATTTAATATATATATACTATTTAAATTTTATGAAATAATTCAATTCGTAGATAGTTTCAAATCACATTTTTAAACTGAAATCCATTTTTCTGTATCATAAAATTACTATGTAATGTAATTAAATGTTTTATAGTTGTTTTCACGTAGGTTTAATTTAGCTTGCTTATTTATTTTATTTATTATTTTATTTTACTTTCTTATTTATTTATTACCCCTATTATACGGCTACAGTAGGTAATGTAAGTATCGTATTCGGCCAAAAAATTCGATGTAGAATTTTCACCTGATTTACACGTTTTAAGGTCTCCTAGTCCAAAAAAGTAGTTTTTGGCATTTGGTCAGTGTGTGGATGTGTATGTATGTGGGGAATCTTCTGACTATCATATTTCCGAAACTACAAAACTTCAGAATTGAGACAGGTCCGGTGAACAGATGGAATTTCTAAATTTTGGTGAAAATTGGAAAACTAGAAATGGATCTTTGGCAACCTGAAGTGGGACTGTAAGTCCTTATCTCAAAAACAACTCCAACGATTTTCTTCAAAGTTGCTATATAAACATTTTATTAAATGTCTTTACGAATGATATTGTTGGTTAGTTCAGGAAAATTGATAGACATTCTGTATTAATAGCTCAATTTCAGGTCTCGCAAGTAGATTCATTTAAAAATGCTGTACGATTTTTTTTTTTTTTTTTTTTTTTCTTTGCCAGGTTTTGGTAAAAGTCGGTACCTGAAAAACATTTGTAACGATTTTCTTAAAAATTGTTGCATTAATCAATTGTAGATTTCCTTTATTATGTATTATGTGATTATTAAAGGAAAATTAACAGCCATTTTGATTAGGTAGGTCAGTTTTAGATCTCAAAAATTGGTGTTTCAATTTTTTTTTTTTTTTTTTTTTTTTTTTAGATCGCTGTGTAAACTTTGTTTTATATATCTTTACATGTGTATCAAGTTTCTCTCACCTGGAAAATTTTAAGGTTTGTACTTCGTTATGTCATATTTATGTCTTTCTATCACTATATCTCCAAAACACTCATATAATATGTGTAATATTTGGTAATGGAAGCCGTGTGGTTGTTTCACATCAGGTTATTTTATTTATATATTTTAGCAGTAATTACTATTTTTATTTATAATTTTACGATGCTAACGTATGATCTTACAGAGCACTTGGGAAAAATCGGGCGTACAGCACGTACGGCAAACTAATTTAACTCACTTCACCCATCTTAAGCCTTGATGGCCTCCTCTTATAAAAATAATAATAATAATAATAATAATTATTATTATTTTTTTTTTTACTTTATTCATATTTGCTATACTATGTATGATCTCATTTATAAATGTTTCAGAAAACACTCACATTAACTTTTTCAATATTCCTTGTGAAACTTTTCACTTCCATATGTGGCTGTTTAATTATTAAATTAAGTCTTCCTTTCTTGTGTTTGATTATTTACAAATGAAATATTATTATCATAGTATATGGAATTCGTATTAAACATAGCGCTATTGCGCAATTAATTTGAAAACTCTTTATCTACGTAACTGTGTGTGAATTATATTCACTTCGAAAATCTTTCTTAACGAAACCTTGAATGTAATGCTAATTTTTTGGGTATTATAAATAACATAATCCAATTTCATACTAAATTTTGGAAATTAACTTATTTTGTTGTATTATATACATGGATTTGTGTTGCCTTTGCACATTATCCGTTGGTATATTCCTATTTTATTTTTATTATTATATTAGTATTATTAGTTTACTATTATATGGTTCGTTCATTGTAAAAGTGAATAATCTACTTAGAAATTGATTTTGAAATAACGAGCTTTTTTGGAATTTATGCATAGGGGAAAAAGGTCAAGATTCAGTAAGTGTTATCAATTTTTGTGTTAAATACAAATGATAGTTATAATAATTTATATTTTATATTAAAAATAATTTCAAATAACTTAGAAACTTCCTTTTAGAAATAAAAATTTGGAAGTTTTAGTTTTCTTAGAAAAACATGTTATCCATTTATGTGTCTTTAATGCAATAATTATTGGAGTTTTTTCTTTTTTATAATGAAAGGTGCGGCAAAATGTGTTACAATTAAGTAAAATATCTATATTTAAAAAAACATGGAGTAACAGCACTTTTACAATGAGCCGTCCATATTTTATTCTCATTATAATGTGATAATATCACATTGTAATCTTGTTTTGTTCATAATCTTTTCTTAACTACGGCAGTTCGTATTGTTTCTTTTAACCTGCGTCTATGAGATAGTATTGATACACTATTGGTAAACTACACCTTAAATTTTATGTCGTATTTTTTTTTCTTCTGTTCGAGAAAAAGAAAATTAATAATAAATGTCTTTTTTTTTTTTTTTTTTTTTTTTTTAAATAATTAAAGTGAAATTTAGAAAACTCATGCTCAGGAAATGGAATATCTTTAGTAAAGAAAGGCATATATTATGTACGTTATGTATTATATCAATAATTAAGCAATGTTAAAAACGGCGATTTAAAAAAGATTGTTAATTCCACACTGCGGTTTCGGTAGCATATAATGTACTGTCATTAAAAAAAAAAAAAAAAATTCATTGATGTTTTTAACGTTATGGAAATATTGATATTTCTGTTCTAAGGTATTATTATTATTATTATTATTATTTAAAGATGTTGGGAAAAAATTACAAAAGAGGGATACTTGTATGTGAGGATATGACGAGTTTAGTTAACTAAAAAAATTATATTAAAATATTTTCAATTAACATCTTAAAATCACTGAAAATGAAGATAAATTTTCGAAAATAATGATGGCAATTTCTAATAAATTAAATTAAAATAAATAGAAAAATCCGTAAAAGGCCTAGCATCTTTATCATTTTCTTTAAAAAAGAAAAAGAAATGGAAATTTCAGAAAAAAAAAAAAAAAAAAAACTTTATAACATAAATATGATTGTTAAAAATTTATTAAAATTATCATAAGCTATATACTGATTGTAACATTCATATTCCAAAAATAAATAAATAAATAAATAAATAAATATCTTTCTTTTCATGTCGGGAAAATAAAAATGCAAACTTTTAAAAATAATTAAAATATAATTTAGAAAAATCGCTGGAAAAATGAATAAATAAAAATAAATAAATAAATAAATATAATTGCTTAAGTATAGAACCGCTTGACTAAATTTGAGATTTGGCATCGAAATAGGTATGACGTTTCTCGCGAAAATGTTTATTTACAATTGCAACAGCCATTTTACTTCATCGCCAAAATCTGAAAAAAAATTTAAAATCCACCAATGTGTTCCTATGCTGATGCTATATCGAAGAAATATTAAGAAATGAATATAGTAAACGATGCTAGGTAATGAAACATGGCATGCCTTAGAATAAATGAAAATAAGTCTTGCTGATTGAAAAATTATTAAGGATTTGCTTAATTTTCATTTATTACAGGAGGTATCATTATGGAATTTTAATGGATTTTAAAAATTTGCGTGGCGCTCAACGTGTTAATAGTCTATAACAGAACATTAAAAAAAAAAAAAAAAAAAAAAAAAAAAAAAGTTACAGAAATTCCCATATTCAATGTTAAATTGAAATTCATAACAATTAGTACCCCATTTTTTAAAATGAAATATTATGCTAAAAATCAGTATAATTTCTTTTCCATAATAGAAAGAAATTTGTAATATCTAGACCATTTGCTCTACAGCTTTAATATACGACCACTTGGAAACTGTTAATTTTTTGTCATTTATTTGTCATTTTTTTTTTTTTTTTTTTTTTTTTTTTTTTTTTTTTTGTTATAGTTACTTGTTTTTTTTTTTAAAAAAAAAAAAAGAAAAAAAGAAAAAGAAAAAGAGAGAGAGAGAGAAAGAAAGAAAGAAAATTACTTTTTTTTTTTTTTTTTTGTCTATACTTTTTATTATGGAATTTTTCAGTTAATTATAGCATTGTATAATACTCTCCATATATTTTTAAGATGAAGCGAGGTAATAATTTTACACACTCGAAAATATCTGGGGAAAAAAAAAGTAAATGTCTATTAATAATTTATTGTGGACAAATCTCCTACAGCTTCAGTTTTAAAATCTTTCCTACATACTTTTTAAGGCGCCTGCCTACCTTTAAAATGCAATTTTCAGTCAAAACTAAGATTTTTTTATTTTTTGTTTAGTATTAAAGCCTGACATTTGAACTTTCTAAATCAGTTTGAATTTTGTTTCTATCTTGCTTAGAATTTGAGTTACAGGCATCTAAATATTAGTCACTTGCAACTTTTTGAAACCAGAAGTGACCGTACTTTTTTGTTTTCATAAAAGTTTTACTCAGTATAAGCATCAAAATTTGTTACTGAATATAAAATGAATTTAAAAACTAGTATATTGTGACCACCACAAGACTTTCTTCTACATTTTCCTATACATAATCAATCAGTAACAATATAAAAAAAGAAAAATCGATAACTTTGTTTTAAATTATCACAGAATATCGTTCAACCATTACCCCCCCAGGGGGGGGGGAAGCGATGCCCCCACATGCACAGAAATTTTTTCCTAGTTAACTATTACTATTATCAAAAACTCATATTAATTTTAGAATCACAAGTTAAAAATAACTTTCATTATGTACATTTAAACGAAATTTTGTCCTATACTGCCATGTTAAAAATTTAGAAAACATGAGATCACAGCGCCACCTGTTGAGCTTTTGATCCCCAAATATAATCAGCACCAGTTTATGTCGGGGACCAACTAAATTCCAAGTTTGGTTAAATTTCGTTAAAAAAAAAAAAAAAAGTAAAAAAAAATCGATAACTTTGTTTTAAATTATCACAGATTTATGGTTCAACCATTCGTTTTAAAGGTATTGACGAGACCTTTCGAAAGATACTCATCTTGAAACTTCCCCCCTCCCCGGGGGGGGGTACTTTAACCGGTGGTTTTGCCCCCCCCCCCCGGTGGGGGGGAACCGATGCCCCCACATGCACAAAATTTTTTTCCTAGTTAACTACTACTATTATCAACGAGATCTTTCGAAAGATACCCATTGTGAAAAATTACTCCCCCTGGGGGGGTATTTCACCCCTAGGAGGGGGAAGCGATGCCCCCCTCCCCCCATGCACAATTTTTTTTTCCTAGTTACATACTACTATTATCAATAATTGATATTAATTTTACAATCACAAGTTTAAAATAACTCTTATTATGCACATTTATACGAAATTTTGTCTTATGCTGCCATGTTAAAAATTTAGATAAAATGCGATCACAGTGCCACCTGTTGAGCTATTGATCCCCAAATCTAATCAGCACCAGTTCATGTCAGGGTGCAACTAAATACCAAGTTTAGTTAAATTTCATTCATTGGTTCGTGAGATACGGTGAAAAATACGAAATTTTTCGATCACAGCGCCACCTTCTGGGCGATTGATCCCCAAATCTAATCAGCACCATGCCCCGTCAGGTTCCAACTATATACCAAGTTTGGTTGAAGCTCATTCATTGGTTTGTGAGATACGGTGAAAAAACGAAACCACAGACGGACAGACAGACATTTTTTAAAAACTATCGTTTCGTGTTCAGGGCATCCAAATCGTGTAGATCCTTCAAAAAACGGAGGTCGAAAATTTTCGCGAATCCAATACTTTCTCTATATTACATATAGAAGAAAGTAATAATAAGAAAAAATAAAAAACTTTGAAATAAATCAGGAAAGTTATTAAAATTATTTTTTATTTAATAGGTAAAATCTGGTTTTTAATTACGTTTTTTGCGTTATAGCAATTCATCCTTTATTTACTTTCCATTACATTTCTTTTTGTTGATATAAATATACAGGATAATTCTGTACAGGATCATTTTAAATTCTTGACTTCATTGGCATAGATAACCTCTACTGAGTTCCCCACCATATATATGTTCTCATAAATTTCTAGTGCAGAACATATTATAATCGGATCCCAGGAAAAAAGGGCACCGCAAACAAGGGCACTTTTTCAATTCGCAAATCGCAAAATAATAAATATCAAATAATAAATTTAAAAAATGACTTTCAAATTACATATTTAGAAATTTCAATTGATTTCCTACAACATTCATTTAGTATATACCTGGGGGAAGAGGGGGGGGGGGACTAGGATCATATCGATAGAAATCAATTGTTTTTATATCAACTCTTACTACTGATTTTAATGAAACTTAGTATAATCAAGTACAATTTGTGAAAAAATTACAGTAAGTGTCGGACATACTTGTGGGAGGGGAGACTTAAAGGAAGGGGGGGAGGGGGAGAAGAAAATAAAATAATTTTTTATATCACCATTTTACCGACTTTAATGATATATTTTATAACTATGACTTACTTTTTATGAAGATCACAGTGAGTGCATTTTACGTGGGGGGGGGGGGGGGGGGCAAGGTAGGAGATAGAAATGAAATACATTCTTCTTTATATTACCCTATTATTGATTTAAAAAAAATTTTGTATGGTTACGTATAATTTATGAAAAAGTTACAGTAAGTGTCAGACATACTTAGAGTGTGTGTGGTGGTGGGGGGGGGGGGGGTTAACGGAGGAGTCATAGGAAAATAAAATGACTCTTTATATCACCATTTTAGCGATTTTAATGATATATTCTATAACTACCACTTAATTTTCATGAAGATTACAATGAGTGTATTATATACCTGAAGGGGGAGGGGCAAGGGGGACCAATGGAAATAAAATATATTCTTCTTTACACTATTATCGATCTAAACAAAAACTTTGCATAATAACGTACAATTTGTGAAAAAAATCACAGTAAGGTTAGACATACTTAAGGATAGGGGGGGGGGGGGGGGACAGAGGAAAATAAAATATTTTTTATATCACCATCTTACCGATTTTAATGACATATTCTATAGCTATCACTTGCTTTTTATGAAGATCTCAAAATGAGTGTATTATATCTGTAGTGATAAGTATAAAGGATTTAAATCCATATTCTTGATTTTTCAGGAGACGGAAAATAAAGCTTAACTAGCTAAAAACAAATCAGAAGAATGGATTCGGGAAAAGGTATTTCGTTGATTTTTACCCTTTATACCATTCAGTGGTTGTCAACCTTCATTTAATAACGGGAAAAATTGAATTAAATATTTTATACCATACATGAATGGTAAATTTCTAAATTGGTCCTTTTTTTACCAATGGATTTTCTCAAAGACTAAATGACATAGAATTAAATCCTTTATACCAATCGATAGAGAATTTTTTTTCTGAGTCTGGGTGGGTGGACAAAAGAGACAGATTAAAAGAAGAAATTTCATTTTTCAATAACTTTTTTACAGATTTAAATCATATATTGAATTTTTGCGCACCTCCCTGTAATTTTTCATTAATAAATACTAACTGGTATTTACACAAAATGTAAATAAAACAATAAAACAAACGATAATAACTGTTGTTTAAAAAGAAAATTTTATTTTTCATTTACCCCCTTCCCCCCCCCCCCCCCCTTCAATATAGGTAACTTTCACTATAATTTTAATGAAATAAAAGAGATAGTCGTACAAAGTTTCATATAAGTAGGTAGCATGGTGATATAAAAACAAAAATTTTCTTCACTCTGCCCCCCCCCCTTAGCAAATCGTCCAGATATGTGTACACTCACTGCAATTGCAATTTTTCATAAGCAGAAATTTGCATAGATACAAAGTTTTTTTTTTTTTTTTTTTTTTTTAATCGACAATGCGACAGTTTAAAGAATAATATATTTTACTTCTATCTGCGTCCCCCTTCCCCCCCCTCCGAAATATATAATACACTCATTTTGAGATCTCCATAAAAAGCAATTGATAGATATAGAATATGTCATTAAAATCGGTCTTTAACCCCACCCCCAAGTATGTCTGATACTTATTGTGATTCTTTTCACAAATTGTATGTTATTATACAAAGTTTCTGTTTAAATCTATAATAGGGTGTTTTAAAGGAAAATATATTTTATTTCCATCTACCCGCCCCCCTCCAGGTATATAATACACTCATTGTAATCTTCATGAAAATTAAGTGGTAATATATTATTAAAATCGCTAAAATGGTAATTTAAAAATTAAGTATATTTTCCTCTGCCCCCCCCCCCTCCTCCAAGTATGTTTGACACTTACTGTAATTTTTTCACAAATTGTACATGATTATACAAAGTTTCATTAAAATCGGTAAGAGGTTTGTTCTATTTTTTACTATAAAATTTTCCTTCGATCCTTTTATTTTTTAAAGTTCTATAATGAAATAATGACAGTTTATCTTATTTCTTAAACGACATATTTTAGTTGCATTAACTGATGTATTATTTTTAAATTTATTTAAAAAATTGTAATATCTGTTCATATTTAAAGATAATAAATCAATAAACATTTTTTCCACATTTGCATTCAATATTCTAATTATTTATTTAATTAATTAGTTTATTTACTTAATTAACTTATTTATTTAATTTTTATAAACTTATAAAAGTTAATTCTGGAGAAAACAATATTTACAATTTTAAATGTGTTAGAAATTCTGCTCTTTTTCTACAAATAATTGCCATTTTATCTTGATTTTCTTTATGCAGATAGCAGAAATATTTGATTAGGGGTGTTTAGACGTTATCACACTTTTAAAAATTTGGCCCCATAGGCCATAATGATAAAGAATTTTTCTTTGTGCCCCTGTAAAAAAATTGTAAGAGCTAAATTCACCAAAATCTATACAGTTCATGCAACTATGACCTATGACATGTGTACAAATTTTTTGCTCAGATTAATAAAGACGTTTAGACGCTATCACACTTTTAAAAATTTGGCCCAATACGCCTTAATGATAAAGAATTTTTACTGGTGTCACTGTAAAAAAACTATAAGTGCTAGATTCACCAAAATCAATAGGGTTCGTACTTTGGTGACTTACAATATATGTACCAACATTCAGCTTATTCGAACAAAGCGTTTAGACGCTAGCGTGTTCACTCACAGACACACACACATATATACACACATACATACACACGTACATGCACACACACATATATACACACATACATACACACGTACATGCACACACACATATATACACACATACATACACACGTACATACATACATCATCGCAAAAATAGTGAAAACGGACTCAAGGGACCTCGAAACGTATAGAAACATCAAAATCTGAATTTCGGATTTTTGACATGATTACAATACTTTCCTCACTATAGTGTTCGGAAAGTAAAAAGGTGATGATATTTACTTATATTTATTCATTTTAATTTTATTTGTTTATTCATTCATTTCATTTATTATTTATTTTGGTGGATAGTGTAATTTCTAAGAACATTTTTTATACTTGAATTTTGAATTTTTATATTTCTTATTTGAATGCTTACTTTAAAAAAGTAATAAAGATTCAACCACCGGGCGATTCTAATATTTATGAATTTATTTATGAATTATTTAATTAATTAGTTTATTTATTTAATTCCGGGTTTGTCCCTTGACCTCCCGTGTGACAGACGTACCCGAACTGTACTGTCAAGACTCGCTAGCGGTCACATCAAGTGCCTCACTTTCATCGAGGGCAGGAAAACCTTCGCCACCTGCACCAAGTGCCAAAATCATCAGGCTTCGCCTGAGCACCTTTTGGATTGCATGGGACTCTCTAAGGAGGATCTTTTCATCAATCCTCTTATGGTCTTTGACTTTCTAACTGTCAACGAACTCGTGGATCTTGTCTGACTCCGTCAGACAAAGAGGATAAGCAACAACAACAACAACAACATTTATTTAATTTTTGTAAACTTGTAAAAGATAATTAAGGAGAAAACAAAATTTACAATTTTAAATGCGTTAGAAATTCTGCTCTTTTTCTATCTTTCAATAAATCTTATTATAAGGATTGTAAAAATATTTCTTTTCTTCCACTTTCACCCTGTAGTACCTTGAATCTTGAACGAAAGAGGGGACATGCTGGAATGAAATCGAGCAGTGCAGACTGCCATAGCTAGGATTTATCGCTCTTTTCCCTGACAGCTTCTAACAAAAGAGTCACCACCCTTCAGAGGGGTCGGGGTGGTCTGTGGGAAATTACCGTCACAGGGACAGGTAATCGAGCGGTTGTCGGCGAGAAAAGTTATATTGCTTCCCACATAATTGGTGGAAATAAACGGAGTGATGAATCACAAACACGGAAA
>CAWVNO010000282.1:0-96000 GCA_963930645.1 Salticus scenicus
AAATCGGTTCCTTAGTTTAGGAGTTTACCCCGGACAAACATCGTGACACGTAATTTATATATATATACAGATAACGCTTTTTCCCATGTTAAGTTGTGAACACGATAACTGGAGTAATTTTTATTTAAATTTAACCAGCTCGGGATATGTTGTCAGGACAGTAAAAATCTCGGTCGAGTTCGTAGATGGGGTATCCTGCTCAAAGGGGGTGGAAATGGTGGGGGGTGGAAATTTTCATTTGCCCATAATTTCTTTAATATTGAAAACAGTAAAATACTTCAAATCAGACGAATTACCGCCTTACCCTAAAGAACAACTTTTGCATTTAAACTTTTTCGATAACTTCAATTGCTTAAAAGTTACAAGTCAAAAAGTGATTTTTCTTGTGATGAAGCTGACATTTTCTATAGCTTTCATTGCAAAAATTTATAATCTGATGCTTATGTCACGTGCAAATGATAATAAAAAAGATCACTGAAAATATAATAAAATTTTAATCATGTTTTTAAACAATATAATAATCTGATTTAAAAAAAAAATAATAATAATTTAACAGAAAATATGACGTCTCATTTACAACAATGTACTGAGAAAAATGAAATAAAATTTTATCCGTGATTTTAAACAAATAAAATAAAAGTTATTAAAAAAGAAATAAGTAAATAAAGTCAATATATTGTTGCGTACTTGGGGGTTCGTGAGTTGTCTGAGAATGAAAGGCCAAACGTACAAAAATTCAGTAATTTATTCACAAAAAGTTCCAGAAAAATACACGTCTATAAACCAAGTATCAGCTTCAATTCAAACAGTAAACACAGCTTAAACAACAGCTGTCAATAGCAAATCCACAGTACAAACTGTATAGCAATAACACTTGAAGCAAGTCTCTCTCAAAGAGGCTTAAGAGCAATGCAAGCACTAGCGAAGCTGGCTGAGATCTGAACTGAACTGACTGCCTTGGCGAGGAAGCGCTCCTTATATGCTGTTCCATGGAACCCAGATTTTTCGAGAAAACTCTAGAAAGTGGTCAACCAATCAACTTACAGCTTCCATATTTGGTATATCCCATATAAGGATTTTCTCGCCAAGGTCGCCAAAAAAATCGCCAAGGTGGGAAAAAGTCGCCAAATTTGGCGCCAAATCCATTACCTACATTACTGGGGCTTTTTAATGCGTTTTTAAGGGAAAATAAGGCTATTTCAACGCTAAAACGACTAGAAATGCACAAAATTAGCACTTTATCAACTTACTAAGCCTCTTTGAAAGAATTTATACAAAAATAAACACAATAATTTACAATTTCGTAACACTGCCCCCTCCCAAGGACTGCACGTCCCGGGCAGTGCAACCCTTGGTCAAGAGGCGAAACTAAACAAATTTACACAATCTAAAACACAAAAACTAAGTTGCATATAACGATAAAATAGAAATACAAATCAAGTGAGAAATATTTACAAAATTCACAAATATGTTCAAATATTTATAAACAAATATTTACAAAATTCACAAATATGTACAAATATTTATATACAAATATTTACATTACGCATGCGCAAATTTTACCAGTATTTACATTTTTAATTTTTAATATTACCGTTACTTGTGGTACTTGGCTAGCCTATTATAGTGCACCACCTTCGGTTTTGATGAAGGTGTTTTAGTGATCCGCACCACTACATCATTCAGCCTTTTTAAGACTGTGTATGGTCCGTCCCAGTTGCACTGTAACTTGGGAGAGAGTCCTTTGCGTCGAACAGGATTCCACAACCAGACCTTCTCTCCTTCCTGAAACTCATGTTGCGTAGCCTTTAGATCGTACCTTGTCTTCATTTTCTCCGATGCAATGTGAATTCGCTCCCTAGCAAAGTTGTGAACGTCCTCAAATCGTGCCTGGAGATCTTGGATGTACTCCTCGGGCGATGAAGGCGCATCGGGTGGACAACCAAACACGAGATCACAAGGGAGACGAAGTTCACGTCCGAACAGCATCTGGGCTGGAGTATAGCCGGTGGTTTCATGGACAGCACTTCGATAAGCCAGCAGGAACAATGGCAACTTCAAGTCCCAATCTTGCTGGTTCCTTGATACTAGAAGTGAGAGGTTATTCAGGATGGTACGATTGAACCTCTCGACCATGCCGTCCGACTGGGGATGTAAGGGTGTTGTCCGAGTTTTGTCTATGCCGAGTAGTTGACAAAGTCCTTTGAAAACATCAGAGGTAAAGTTCCTACTTTGGTCGGTATGAAGTTGTAGGGGCGTGCCGTACCTTGACACCCATTGCTGCACTAGGACCTCTGCGACTGTGCATGCCTCTTGATTGGGAATGGGATATGCCTCAGGCCACTTGGTGAAATAGTCCATCACGACGAGGATGTATTTATTTCCACTGGAGGTCCGTGGCAAAGGACCCAAGATGTCGATTGCAATCCGTTCAAATGGTGCTCCCACGTTATACCGTTGCAGTCTTCCTCGACTTCGTTTCTGCGGGCCTTTCCCAAACAGCAAATAATTATTGGCCGAACTTCGGCCGAATGTCCACGTTTGACTATTTTTCGTTCAAGCGACCTCATGTCATGATGTCGGCAGGAAGTACGATATGTCCGCCCGGTAAACCACCGATCGATCATCGGACTCTGAGCATTTTTAAAACAACCCTGATGCTTTTTCTCCCTCTTTTCGACCATATGATTGTCTACTGATTACTTATCGACGTTATATGATGTCATGTGGATTATCTTACGATATCATTTCTAGTGTTTTACAATGTATTTTCCTTCCTTATTTTTAACCAAATGGTTGCCTGCCGATTATTTATTGACGTTATATGATGTCATAAGGATTATCCTGCAATATCATATTTGTTTCGACGTTATATGATATCGTGTGGTTTACTTAACGATATTATTTGTAAATGTTTCAATCAAATTTTCATGTATATTCATTGGCTTTCATACCTTTTAAAATGTCGTAGCACGTATAAAATATGAGTTTGCTTCTGTTTATCACAAGTTATTAAACTTCCTAATAAAATTACACAAAAATCTATGCGGTGTTTAAGACTTATTTCAGCTTTTTTGAAAAATTATTAATTTAAGATTCTTAATCAATTACAAAAAACCTGCACAATTATTAATGTAGAAAAAAGTTCAATAATTTTTCACGACTCGTAAGATAAATTAAATTTTACTTATTAAAAATAAATTAAAATATTAAAAATAATTAATTAACTTAATTATTTTTCATAATTTACTCATTAATTTTTTCGTTTTTTTTTTCTTTAAATTTGCATTTTGATTTTAAAATTTTTATCTGTCTACTAACTAAAATCACAGAAAAAATTATTTCATGTGGAAAGTCTGTTTTAGCGTTTAAAATTTTTAAAAGTAATATTATTAATTAAAAAAAAAAAAAAAAAAAAAAGTAGGATAATTAAAAAGCAAAAAATCAATGTTATTTCCTTAAGATAACTTTGTTTAGAATTTACATGTTAACATAAAATTTGAATCGGTATTTTCCAAAACAGTATTTTCTAAAATAAATTAAGTATATAAAATTCTCTACTATAAAGTAAGTAAAAATATTTCAATAAAAAAATTAAAGAAAAAAAAAAAAAAAAAAAAAAAAAAAAAAAAGGAAAGAAAGAAAGAAAAAAAAAAAAAAAAATATATATATATATATATATATATATATATATATATATAAGAAATTTTGAATTCGTCAATAATTGAAAGCAATTAAATTATTAAATTATCTTAAATACTAAAATGTTCATCTTTAGAAAGAAAGAAAGGAAAGAAAAAAATGCGTTATTTTTATTAAAATGCAAATTATGTGTTAAAACATGAAAATTTAGCACATATAAATTATAAATTACTTTACGAATCTTGAAATAACATTGAAAATTTTTCTCTTTTTTTTCTTTAAATTTTGCAATTTTTCATTATAATTAATTAAGTGTATTATTTTAAATTTTTACAAAACCTTATACAATCATTTAATACCGCATAGCTTTTTGTATAATTTTAAGAAGAATTAAAAAAAAAAAAAAAAAAAAAAAATGTAAATAGCACAAAAAAATTATATGAAAGTTTTTATTAATTAACCATTAAAAGTAATGAAGTGATTTAATTATCCTAAAGATTTTAATTCATTCTTAATATTTAAACCCTAAATTAAATTATCATATGATCGAGAAATGGCATTGAAAATATTTTTGCAACATTAATTAACTGTGTATTTTTTAAATTAATTAAAAGTATCAAATTTATAATTTTTTAAAAGCTTAAATAAAACTTAAACATTATACATTTTTGTGTAATTTTAATAAGAATAAAAAGAAATTGGGATCAACAGAAACAAACTCACAATTCATACATGCTATGATATTTTAAAAGAAATGAAAAATCACAATGAATTGAAAACAAAAGATTGTATACCTTAATTATATTCATATCCAATAAATCTCCAATAGTATCCAATTTAAAATAATATATGTACCTCCCATTAAACCTTTTAAAAAGGAAAAAAAAAAATGAAAATGTCATAAACCATTACTTTAGAATTTCGTATTTTCTAAAGGGAATAAACAAAATATTGCTGCATGTGCATAGCTAGATGGTTTGTAGGGGACTGAGATTCAAATTTCAATGTCAAGTTAAAGAGGAGTGTGAAAAAAATAATGACCTTGGCACGATAATAGTAAGCCAAATTCATTCAAGACTATCCATTTCCTGTTTGATGTTCCAGACAGGGGTCATCTTTACGATTCTATCAGTGTTTCTGTGGAAAATAGTATAAAAATGTGCATGAAAACTAGTTTTTTTTTCCTTATTTCGAATAACATTTTATTACTGCAATATATTCACAACCATATTATTAATATATATTTTATTCCGAAATACATTATTACATAAAGTTAATAAATAATTTGGACATTAAATATATATATATATATATATATATTATTATACATAATAAAAGATATATATATACATATATATATATATATGTATATATATATGTCCTTTATTATGTTATCATATTGATAATGAAAATAAAAATCTTATTACTCTGTTTTAAAGCGAAATTAGTACTGATTCCTACTATGTCTAGTTATTTCAAATAAAACTTGTACACTATACTTTATCCTAATTTATTTAGTTTTAGTTGAATAAGGACTACAAAAGATTCTTGACAAAAATTGATATATTTCTATGTGTTTTAAATGCTGAAATTCACGTTGTTATACTTTCGCATAAAGAAATAAAGCAATTGTCTCTCGTTCAGCTGTTCTTTTTATATTATTATTATTAATTCTCAGCAGATGAAAAGCCATTAAAAGACACTACAAATATTCATGCTTGAACGGGGTTTGAACCCGGAACATGGCGCTTTAAACATTCGCATAGCAAATAGCTATGCAATATAAAAAGTAATAAGTTGTAAAATGCAAGGAAATGGATGCAATATATGAATGAATACAATATGTGAAAACTGAAATGAATGCAATATATGAATACTGAAATGAATGCCATATATTAATACTAGCAGGTCTAGTATATATATATTTAGTATACACATATAGCGCTGCTCGGGTTGAAGTAATGCTTAAAAAAATTTTGAATAAAAGAAATAATAAAGCAAAGAAAGTATCAGAGGAAATTAAATTAAAACCTTTTAGCTTTATAATATCACGAACTTGGTTATTTCTATTACCGTTGAGTTTTAGTATCAAAATTACTTAAACGTTAAAATTGAGAGAAATATTTAATGAAATAAAATAAAAGCAGTAGAATGAATTCCTACATGTATTATCTCAATAAAATCATAATTGTAACAATTCGAATTCATTGTGAAAAAAAAAAAAAAGAAAAGAAAAGAACTACACATAAACAATTAATTTAAATAAAAATACAAAAAATGATTGCACGTTCATTTTTTTTTTTTTTTTTTTTTTTTTTCGACATAAAAGCCGACATAATATATTCACTTATTTATTTATTCTTGGCATCAATTTATTTTTCTTTTTAATAATTTTAAAGTTAAAATGGAGTTTTTATTTAATATCTTCTTAACTAATTATCTGATTGAACTAAAAAATACGATATTAGCTCGATTTTTGTCCTTATTAATTAAATGTACCACTTTTCATAGTTATTATTTGAATGATATAGCTTTGTATAGCAAACTAAAAATCGGTACAGACTGATAAATTTTCAGCTTTATATATATAAATATCGTATAATGAATGGGAGGAATAAACCACGCATTCACCATTAAGTAATAGCTTAAGAATAAAAAAAAGTAAGCAATAATTTTCGTCAAGGAAATAAAATTTGAGTGCAATAACAAATGCTATGTTCAGAATTAGCTTTCATTACCAGATGTATAGAGTATTTGGTAATGTTCTGTTTTAGAATAAGACAACGATTAATCATATTATTATTTTAAACCAAAAGGATTTCCTGAAATAATATGAAAGATCGATTTTCTACGATAGGGATCTAGATTAAGAGGAATGTCTGAGGAGGAGGTCTTTCTAAAGCGTCTTAACATTTTACATATTTATTGCTTTTAATATATTGATTAAGATTTCCTGCTAAGATTTCCTGCACTGACATAATTCAGACATTTTGTGGAAAATTCTACGGAGAAAAAAATATCCTATATTTTAATGGATTTTTTGAGTTAGGGTGTAGGTACTTAAGATTCAGGCAGATTATGTATGAGAAGGACGTAGCCCTGTATAAAAAGCCATAAGTGGGAGTCTTTCTAAGGAATCCTAGTTTTTATTCACGCAAGTTTGAAAGAAAATAAAAAAAACTCCGGTAGGCCGACGAGCACGACTTTGGATGGAACTCAGGATCTCCCTTCTATCAGTTTGGAGAGCATAGCATCTCGGCCACTGTTTATAAAATAATGCCAAATTGCTTCCTTCGAAGAGAAATCTTTTGTTTGTAGTTATACCTTTGTATACTCTTGGCATTTTAAATTGAATATTAGAAAATAAAATAATGTTGTGCGTACATTGTATGAATAGATTTTTCGTTTTTAAATTTATCTCACTCATTAAGTTGTATATGTGTGTACAAATACAAATTTTAACATGTGTAATCGCATAATGTTTAGTAAATATTGTAAAATAAATAAGTAATAAATGTTTGCAAATGGAAACACAGATATATATATATATATATATAATCCTTTTTTTTTTTTTTTTTTTTTTTTGTATTTTTTCTGTTTCATCTTATTCAATGTTTCTTGGTTTCATCTATTCAATGTTTGAAAAGATTTTCAATATATTTCCATTCTGAATTATGACGCTGCTATTGCGCGAATCTTTTGGAATGATTTTATTTATCTTTCTGATTGCAAAATTTTGCATTTCAGTTATTTTGGTATGCTCTTGTTTGGCAAAATCTAATTAATAAATTTAGTTCACTAATACATGATTTGTTATGCTGCATTTGAGCAACTTTCATTGTATTATTGTTAATTCTAAAACTGCCTTCTTCATGTTGATTTGATTTTCTTTTCTTGCATTGTATTTGACTTCAGAGAACTTTTATCATTTTTATAAATTTCCTGAATTCAAAATTATATTAACTGCCTCACGAACTATATCTACATTCGTAATCTTTTTTTGTATTTTTTCTGTTTATCTTATTCAATGTTTCTTGGTTTCATCTATTCAATGTTTGAAAAGGTTTTCAATATATATATATATATATATATATAAACGATGATTTATTAAAAATAAATACATCATTTAATATAATCTTTTTTTTTTAATATTTTATTGTAAATATATAACAATAAAAAAGAGGTTAGATAAATATTTATATGCTTATTCAGCTTTAAAGATCCATATGATCAGACGTAATATCAAACTTATATTACATTTCTTATTGCAAATATTTGACCCTAAAAATATTTCTTTGTAATAGTAATAAAACATAAAGAAAAAGATATAAAAATAATTATTTTTACAGAGATTTCATTCGAAATAAATTATTAAATTATGGAAATATATTAATCGTAAATGAAGTCTCGACTTATTTTTAAATTACTGTAGACTATTGTTAACCCCCAATAGGAGTTTCAAATGGCTAAAAGCAAACAGCAATTATCTCTTTCCCTGTAACCTTAATAGCCTCTAATTTCTTACGATGTTTCCAATAATCTGTTACTTATCGCTTTTGCTATTTTGCCAAAACATGTAAATTATCGCCGAAGTGAAAGGGAGGGTGACATTTGTCCGGAAGTGTAGCAACACGGGGGGTAATTCCATGAGCAAGCGGGGTGTTTAAAGCGGGAAAAAATGGTTCGAATTTCGCTCTCTGTGGAGTATGGGCCGACATCACGCATGAATTATTTATCGACTAATTGATATGGCACATTATTTGGATATTCTATCGATGATTGCTTTCGAGGCCAGTATAAGAAAGCGCTCCAAAAGATCGAAACAAGATCTTGAGAATGTCCTCAAATGATTACCAATCATTTCCCAACGATTCTGATAAGCGGCCAACGTGATTTCGATGTCCTTTGCTATCTGGGTTACGTGCCGCACAAGCATCACAGGATTTACACCATTTCTCCACATTCTCCTTTGCCTTGCACCAGTAGAAGCGTTCCCGAATTTTCTGCAGAGTCTTCATTACCCCAAAATGGCCTCCGGTAGAGCTACTATGCAGTTGTTCTAAAACAGCTGGAATTTTTGATCTTGGTAATAAAATCTGCCATCTGAAGCTTTTCCCATCATCAGATTCCCACTTTCTGTATAATACGCCGTTTCTGATATGAAGAGAGTCCCAAAGTGCCCAATAACTTTTCGTAATGGGACTAAATCTGGAAATGTCCTGCCAGATAGGTCTGTTGCTGGTCGTCTCCTTCAGTTGTAATATAGGCTTTACGTCAGGATCTTCCATCTGGGCTTTTCTAAATTTTTCGTCACTCCATGGGTCGGGATCTTGTTCTGATGGTGTTGCGACAGTAACTTGGCGAACAACTGGCTTTATTCTTTGGTGTTTATCCTCGGCTTTAGAGATGTATTTATGATCTTCAGATGGAGGCTTCCGCAAGAATGCATCTGAATTTTCCCGAAGAGCTCCTTCTGGGTGGCATACTTCAGAGACATTCTTGGTTGCTTCTCTAGGTGTTCTTACTGGGCAGCTTCGTTTGATATGCCCGTCTTTTCCACTGCCCCAGCATTTAGTTGTTGGAGTCTTCCCTTCTTTCTTCCTCTCAAGAATGCGTAGTCTTCTATTAATTTCTGCAATCATTTCCTGAATCTCTTTAAGATCATCTTGAGAGCCGTTCACTTTGTCTGCTGTGCTGTTCTGGCGATGTTTATAGGAGGCTTGTTGGGCTGTCTCGAGCTTTAAGGCATACACCAAGGCTGACTCCACATCCTTCACGCCGGAGAGTCTGAGGGCTTGTTGAATATCTGGATCTCCGACAGCATCAATGAAATATTCTAGAGCCAGATCATACCGTGTTTCAGGATGACAGTCTGAGAAAGCCAAATGTGAAAGCCTCTGGATGTTTGATGCCAGTTCTTGTAAGCTTTCCCCTGGTCTCTGACGACGGGATCTTAGCTGGAGTCGACTATATTCTTTGGACCATTTCGCTCCAAAACGTAGCTCTAGTGCTCTGGTTACAGCTTCGAAGTCATATCGCTGTTCCTTCGAAAGGGTCTCCAGAATATCTGCAGCGTCGCCCCGCAACGACCCTACCAGATGAGCCGTCTTTGCAACAGAGTCCCAGCCGTTAGCTTCAGCTACGATGGAAAACTGCGTCTTATATACATGCCAGGAGGAACTGCCATCGTAGGTAGATAGCTTAATAAATTCGTGATTCTGGCTTCTTCTCTCTTTCTTTTCAGTTTCCTGGGGCATGGATTCTAACTTTTCTTCGAGATTCCGAATCTTGCTCTGCAGTTCATTCCCTATTACTTCTCCGCTCCACTCCTCTTTCATTTTTCTCTCAAGATCTTCCTCCATTCTCTTAAACTTGCTTTCTATCTCTGAAATCCTTCCTTTCAGCTCTTGATCAAAGTTTTCTTTAAATTTCTCCTCAAAATTCTCTTCTATCTTCATAAATCTCTCTTCAAAATTCTTTTCCACTTTCAAAACTTTCTCTTCAAAATTTTCTTCTATCTTTATAACTTTCTCTTCAAAACTTTATTCTATCTTTATAACTTTCCCTTCTATTCCATCCATTCTATTTTCCATCACCGTTAATTTACTCTCTATTGATTCTTTCGCCGTTGAAAGCTCTCTCTTCATCTCATCTCGATTAGATTTAATTTCTTCGGTCAAACTGGCTGCCATCTTTTCCTGAACTGCTTTCATTTCCTCTTGTGCTACCTTCATTTCTTTCATCTCTTGACTCAGGCTATCTTTCATCTCTCTCTGCGATGCTTCCATACTTTCTTTCATCTCTCTTTGTCCTTCCTTCATTTCTCTTTGCCCTTCTTTCATTTCATTCATCTGGGTAGCTAAGCTTTCTAGAAGTTTTTTCATCTGTTCCTCCATAGCTCTAGTTATAACCATTCACGGACAATCCCGCTTCTGACACCAGAAATGTTGCGTACTTGGGGGTTCGTGAGTTGTCTGAGAATGAAAGGCCAAACGTACAAAAATTCAGTAATTTATTCACAAAAAGTTCCAGAAAAATACACGTCTATAAACCAAGTATCAGCTTCAATTCAAACAGTAAACACAGCTTAAACAACAGCTGTCAATAGCAAATCCACAGTACAAACTGTATAGCAATAACACTTGAAGCAAGTCTCTCTCAAAGAGGCTTAAGAGCAATGCAAGCACTAGCGAAGCTGGCTGAGATCTGAACTGAACTGACTGCCTTGGCGAGGAAGCGCTCGTTATATGCTGTTCCATGGAACCCAGATTTTTCGAGAAAACTCTAGAAAGTGGTCAACCAATCAACTTACAGCTTCCATATTTGGTATATCCCATATAAGAATTTTCTTGCCAAGGTCGCCAAAAAAATCGCCAAGGTGGGAAAAAGTCGCTAAATTTGGCGCCAAATCCATTACCTACATTACTGGGGCTTTTTAATGCGTTTTTAAGGGAAAATAAGGCTATTTCAACGCTAAAACGACTAGAAATGCACAAAATTAGCAGTTTATCAACTTACTAAGCCTCTTTGAAAGAATTTATACAAAAATAAACACAATAATTTACAATTTCGTAACAATATCTTAGGGCTAAGCAGATTTAGTCTTAGCTTTATGACATAGATGCTATAATGTAAAAGATAAATGTCATCGTTAAAAAAAAAAAAAAATCTTGTAAATCGATGCTAAACGAATTAGGGGCTTACTTTATTCGCATCGAGATCATCTCGAGATCGAGAGTGACGTCTTTCGTTATTGTCTGGAAACGATACCTAGAAAACGAAGTGTGCAAGAATTGGTACTTTATTCCTCTCGTCCGATAAGTGAAATCGAGATGATATCGTCAGTGAAACGGCAGTAAGTCCCTCCCTTGACATAACAGCGAAGGAGGAGTTACTTTTAACTTCTTCTTCGCATTTTTTAACCAATAAAAAAATAGAAAACTATTTTCCAAGATTCATAGCGAACATTAACTGTAATCGGCTTCGGATCGCACCTCCGTGTTGTTTGTTTATTGTCGAATTGTTTACAAATTGCATGCGTTTATTATTTTAATAATAATAATGTTCTCCTTCTAGAAAAGGGAAAACATTATTCATGTAATGGGCTTGGGGGTTCCTAGATGTACAAATTATAGAAGAATAGATGCAATCAAACTTAAAAATAAACTATTTTCTTAGATTTAAAATTAGTACTTTTAATTACAAACCTTTTTAGATACACTTTTTCCTTGTATTTAACATATTAAAGTATTTATATTTTTAATATAAGATGTAATTTTTTGTGTGTGAGTGTGTTCAGTCTTTATTGCATTTTAACAATGCCATTGAGCCTATTTTAAAGCATGAAGCATGCAAATTTTCTTTCATTGGAATGCAAGAAGAGAATGTATTTAAAGTGACTGCAAGAAGTAAATGTATTTAAACTTTGTCAGTCTCAATAGAAACAATAAATTGAAAACAGACTTTTTTTTAATGATCATTAGTTGATTATGAATGTATCGTTATCTTAATTTACATATTGCACTTTTATTGCGTAGAAGTTCCTAAATAACATTAATACTTTAAATTAGCCATATTAAAGAAAATATAAAATGTATGGATATGAATACCAAATTGTTGCAATATGTATATTGCTTGTTTACTTCTTTTGTTTTGGTTCAGTTTTGATTTGTCGTAGAGTATCATAAATTGTAATGAAGAGAATTAAGAAGGAATAGAGATAAGTTTTAAGAATTAATTAAAAAATTACATTTATTAGAGCTAGTAAATTTAATTGCTCTTATAATTGAACTTAAGTCATCAAAGGATAATTTTATTTGGTAAAAAGTAATTATTTTTCATCAATGTAGTATTCAGTGGCATTAAATCTTCTGTTACTCTGGTTATTGCTGCGTTTAAAAAAATACTTTACTATATATGTATGTAAATACAGTCAAACTTCATTAACATGAACATTGTTAATGTGATTTACTTTTAACATGAAGTGTTTCCACAATCCTCATCCAAAATGAATGTTAGTTACTGATAGCATGAACAATTCGAGTACAATTTCATATACTCAAAGTGTACACAAGTACCTATTACTGGAGCACAAAATTTTGTTTGAGATAGTAATAATTCAGTAATATTTTTTCTTGTGCACGAAGCATACAGACATGTCTATTACTTATTCCTGCGATTGGTAATTTTGAGCACGTACATATGTGATTTTGAGTTTTAATTTTTTTTTATTTGTGACAATTATAATTCCATACTTATTCAGTATTTTTTTTTTTTAATGATGATTTTCTTTTTTATATGTATTGCTTCTGATCAAATTGCTTTTCTTCGATGTGTTTTCTTGTTTGGTTATATCGCTGAAAAGCTCCCTTTTGTATGCTGCCAGTGAGGGTTACTATTCGGAACGGTGCCATCCAGGCGAATTCCAGAAAAATCGCCAAGAGGTGGGTAAAAGTAAATTTCCCCCTGTGTCAGGCGTCAGGCCCTCCCCATTTACACAATGCAATTTTCGTTATGTAACACCCAACCATGTTGAAATTTAAAATTTCATAAATATCTGACAGTGAGCCAACTACCAACTGCACTTCTTTAATTTATTTCCATTTAAAAAAATTATGAACTGCACGCAGATGTGCAAATGCCTCATGCTTTCTGAAACTCCTGCTATGAATTAGGATCATCTTTCTTAAAGTAATGAAATAGAAAAGGAAAAGATATGATAGGGATGCACCGAATATTCGGCCATACTACCGAATATTCAGTTTAGTCGAATCAAACTATTCGACTAGCCGAATATTAAATTATTCAGCTAGTTGGAACGTATAAAAATTCAATTTTTCAAAAATTTTTAATTATTTGAAAAAAAATTTGCGATTTTTAATTATAATTAAAATTTTCAGAGTAATTAAGAAATATAATAAGAACTATGGATAAACACCATAAAATGCAATAAACTTGCAACTATTGTTTCGGGTTGAAATAACACACGACCCTTCGTCAGGCGAACAAAGCAGCTACGCGTTGGTAATAAGGTGCGTTGCCGCTTTGACTGCCACATTCGTGCCTACTTTGTTCGCCTGACGAAGGGTTGTGTGTTATTTCGACCCAAAACAATTGTTGCGAGTTTTGAATTTTATGGTGTTTATCCAAAGTTCTGTAGTGATTACTTTAAAACGCCAGTTCTGTGGTGCTTTATTATTATAATTAAGAAATAGTTTATATTTAAAGGAAAACAATTATTTCATCTAATTTCAAGTAACATTAAAGAAAATTATTAGTTACATTAATGATAACAATTAATAATATCTAACAAAAGTTGTCTTTATCAATAACAGTATAACGATACTTTTCTAAGTTGAGTTAAGAAAGAACGTACATAATTCACATGATTACAATTCAAGTTACAATCTAGGAAACTTCAAGAGATCAAACAAAGGTCGGATCCAAATCTGGCAAGAAAAATGACACAAGTCATATATTAGCAGTTTTTAACTTGTTACTGAAAAATGTATATGAAGTGCCCCAACATGCACGAAGAGTATCGCATCTCTATCTCACAATTTATTCACATGAGAGTGAGAGACATTTACAACAGTTTTGATATAGGTTATCCAGTACGTTGCCACTTTTAAATTGATTTTTCTCAAATGCTGCGTTTCTGTTTTTTACTTTCTCTTACCCATAGGGTCGAGAAAGTATTGTTTTAGGGTCAAATTTTTGAATGTGAGTGGTAAATTTATAATTAACTAGCAGGCTTTGCCCGCTTCTCTGGTCATTATATTGAAATTAATTCTCAAAATACCATATCATTAATAATAAAAATCATTGAAATCGGTCAAAATCCAAGTTAAAGTTCTCGCTACCTTCGGTAGCTACCTCCTGGTGCTTCACTCTGATTGGTCTCTGCTCACGCGGAGATTTATTCAGAGATCAAAATTCTAAATTCATCCTTTTGGCTTTTAATTATTTTATGGAAAATTATTTTTATGTTTTTCTCATGTTTCGTTGGAGGTAAGCATTGTTTGCGACCAAATGCAGGTACTCCGAAGCACTCACGTTGACGTTTAAAACATGTTTTTTCTCCCACCCCTCATCCTGAAAGGGGGGGGAGGAGAATTTTCACAAAATCCCTGTATAGTGCATGTTGGGAACATATAACCAGCCAGCACATAAAAAATCGCCTAAGATAGTTTGGAGCAGAGTTTCGCATGGAAACATGATTCCCTAAACCCACCCCCAAGGCGAATAAGGTGGAATTTTACAAAATCCCTTTATAGTGTGCGTCTTGATTACGCATAATCAATCGACATATCAAAAAAACGTTATCCTCAGATAATTTGGAGCAAAATTACTCTTATATTCGTGTTTTGCCTTCCCCCTCCTTTAAAAGGGGGGGGGGGAGAAATTTCGTAAAATCCCTTTACTGTTTGTGTTGTGGAGGCATAAACAACCCACGCATAAAATTCAATTTTGCTGAGATAATTTGAAGCAAAGTTATACTTGGAAACGAGTGTATTGCCCCTTATGCAAAATTTCATTATAATGGGTGTTGGAAACACGAAAATAAGCCACACACTAAAACTTGTGACCTCAGCTCCTATAGATTTCCCCGGACAAATTCAGCGCTAAAATGTGGCTCGAATTTGTCCCCTCGTAACTCCCCCCCCCCAAAATCGAAAAAAAAAAAAAAAAAAAAAATGAATTTTTGGAAATATCCTCAAGGTTCTTGGCGTTTTTCTATATCTTTGTGCTATTATTGGTAGAGTTTTACTCGAAAATCCATATTTTTCTAAATTTGCCTCCGAAAATTGTTTTTACCCCCCCCCCCCTCTTAAAAATCCAAAATCGCAGAAAATACTTTTTTTGTACTCAAGTCTAGTCTCTCCCTCTGCAATTTGTTCACAGTGAAGCAATTTGGAGTTGAGTTATGCTTATAAAGGGGTTTTTGCCTTCTGCCCCCCCAGGGGGGGGGGGGGAATGAAAAGATATTTCACAAAATCCTGTCTTAGTGGGCGTCAGTGTCCTAAAACCAACGTGGTTACCAAAATTGGCGACTCTTATCTTCCATAGAATCGCCACGACTGTGTTGAGTCGGTGATTAGTAAGTTTACTCTTATATATATATATATATATATAGATAACTGTTTG
Source organism: Salticus scenicus (assembly GCA_963930645.1). Classification (NCBI taxonomy): domain Eukaryota; kingdom Metazoa; phylum Arthropoda; class Arachnida; order Araneae; family Salticidae; genus Salticus; species Salticus scenicus. The sequence continues at coordinate 15,790 of CAWVNO010000282.1, forward strand.
TAATTTATTTTTTTTGTACTGATACATTATTACATGTATCTACGGTACTGTACAACACCAGTTACAATAGTACTTAAATGTACTAATAAATTTAATTGTATTTGGCTGAGTATAAATCTCAAATTTACAATATTCGATTCCGTAGCAATTATTATCACGAGTGTATATATGTAAGCTTCACGCATATGAAAAAATAAATAAATAAATAAACAAAAAAAAAAAAAAAAAAAAAAAGATAAACTATGGAGGAAGTTCGAAAACATTTTCGAAGTGGAACACTATAAATTGGTAACGATACAAAATACCAGATTGAAAGAAATAGTCCTGTTGTACTAAAAAAAAAAAATATTGTGTGCTGCTACCATATTGTCCATAAATCTAAAAAGTGTGAGAAAATCTTTATTGTAGCAATCACTTTCAAGCATGTTTGTAAGCTACATGCACGAGAAAATTAAAATATATATATATCATTTGTATTGCTACCCCAGTGGCAGAAACACGGCGACATAGTCGCGGACAGTTTTTGTCTGCACTGAGAAAAAAATTTGTCTTTAACTTTCGGATAACAATTCACTTATAAAAATTGCTGTATCAAAACTAAAACTCGTATTATTTATATTGTGTTGTATCAAACATTGCTATAAAATATTTAATAGAATGAGATGAATTGAATGAATACAATTGTTTATACTATATCGTTTTGTAGTAAAATTGTATTTGTGTATTGTTGCACAAGACCACCACTGATGTTAACCCCCCCCCCCATCAGCTTTCAGTCTTTTTGAGTGTAAGCCATTTTCACCCCTGATTACACGCAAATTTTGCAGACAGATTATGAAATTTTAAAAGCCTGTCACAAACAACTTCAAAATTTTCTGCCACTGGGATTGCTACCTTATTGTGTATGAATTACAAAACTCGGTTCTGTAACAATTACTGTCATGCACATATGTACTCTTTTGCACACGAAAAAAAAAAAAAAAAAAAAAACAGCCTTCACTGTTTGCCGCTACCTTGCAGTGCATGAATCTAAAATATGCAGGAAAATCCATATTACAACATTCACCACTGTGCACATATGCACACTTCACTTCACACACATAAAAAAAAAATCACTGGGTTCTGTTACTTTGCTGCGTATCAATCTCAAAATGCACAAAAATCTGTTTCGTAGCAATCACTATCATCAGGGTTCCCACTCAATTTCAAAAATAAAATTCCCTTACTTTTCCAGGTCTATTTTTAGAAAATTCCAGTCACAAAATTTAGTTTGTGACATAAAAAATAGCTCACGGTATAAAACAAAACATAGCTTGCAACATAAAAGACGATATAGTAACATGACTTGTGATATAAATTGAATGTTCAAAAAGCATTTTCCAGGTTTATATCATCATTTTTCCAGGTTTTTGAGCAATATTTACAGTTTTCCCTGACTTTCTCAGTAATTTCAAATTCCCTGACTTTTCCGGTTTTCCCTGACCCATGGGAACCCTGTATCATACATGTATATAGACTTCATGCACACAAACACAAAAAAATCTAATTCTATTATACACAATTTTTCATGCTTAATACTGTTCTATTAAATAAATCCTTATAAGCATATTTAAAATATACAACCTTTTATTAACTTCATGTCTTTGAGACATGAAGTTAATAAAATGTTGTATATTTTATAAGTTAATAATGTCTGTGAGAGATGGTTAATAAAAGGTTGTATATTTTAAATATGTTTATAATAAGTGCTTCATGGTATAGTGTTTTTGAAAATAAATCCTTGTCTAAGAACATGATTCAAAATGACTTTTTTAACAAAACAGTATTAAGTGCAGTATTTATTTGCTGACGACTGTAATATGAAATTGTTGTCAGTAAAGAGAAATTATATTAGTCATTCGAAAATAATTTAATTGCTAACAACTGTTGTGTGAGTATGAGTGATTAAAAATTTTCCGAAGTTAAAATGAAGGAAATATATTGTTATAAGTAACAATTTTATGCCATATTTATATTTTTATAGAATGTGGTATTTAATATTGATGAAATAGATATAATAGGTAGATGATGAAAAAGTTTGTCACTTAAAGATATGCCAAGTATTTATTATTATTACTATTAATGCATCTGAATTAATTTGAAATTTATGTTAAAGTAAATAAAGATTATCTAGTGTCTATTAGAAAAATGTTAAAATCGAAAACAAACTTGTCCTGATAAAAATACAATGACGATTACAAAGCATATAACAATTCAAAAACAATTTGAAACCATCGGAATTTTCATAACTATTCAGACAGAGAGAGAGAAAAAAAAGCATAAAATATCAATGTAATAAGGAAAAGAACTGAGAGGATGAAGTAATTATTTATGATAGTATGTAGTTATGATTTGGGACGGTTTTATTTCGTCGCAGAGAAATATCACAATTTCTTTATCCAGACTGAATAGTTTGGTGAATCTCACATCTGGAAGATCAATTTCTTAAATAATTTCTCGGAATTCTTCTATTTTGCACGACATCCATTAACAGTGACAGAAATCACGTAGACGCCATATTGAAAAATGCTTCTACAATTCGCTTTCGACAACGTCTCGCAAACACAGTAGGCTTCGTTTTGATAACGAATGTTTACTTTCGAGACCGTCTCGAAAAATGTGGAATAAAGTAGCAAACTGAGAAAACGGTATTCAGGTTTCGTTTCGGTACGTCATTGTGACGTCACTCTCGATCTCGAGATGATCTCGATGCGAATAAAGTAAGCCCCTAAACTGGCATGGTAGAAAAAAAAGGTAATAAATTTGGGGACATTTAGGTATCCCTTTAACAAATGAACTAGGGACGATTTTAATGAATTTTCCGTTGAAGTTTACTTTCATGAAAATTTTAATTTTAAGTATTTCATTACTCGAATTCCCTTATTTTGATAAATAAAATTATGCCCTTTAAAAAAAAAAAAGAAAGAACACTCTTTTATCCGCGATTGTAATGAAATGCTTGCCCTCTGGTGGGCTAAGGTGAAATTACAATAAACATGCTTTAATTCGGCTTTCATTAAGCCGCCATTGCATGCCGATGTTCAGTTTCACATACACTTATTGAATAAAAATGAATAAATCCGGTAAAAAAGATAACACATACTGTTGTGTGCTCCAGTGTAACTCCAAAGGACCAAGAAATTCAGAATTAAGCTTCCATTTATTTCCAAATGACAAATTTAAAATTTCAGTTGCTTCGGCTAACGGAAGTAAAGAATATTTGAAGCTAATATTTGTTCAGCTTCAGTTAAACATCTACTTCCGATCGAACTTTGAATAAACTGAATTATTTTTTTCCAAAAGCAATCAATTTTCCATGATGTAATGGCGGAGAAATTATAGTACGAATATTAAATAGAATAACAAAAAGAACAATAATAAATACACGTGGCTATAATATTTACTAACAACAAAAACTGAAAAAGCGCCATCTATCGATCATTACAAACGCGGATTGAAAAATGAACCAATAAAGGTTTTAGAAAACTATTACATACTTTTAAATCTTTCTTAAAAAAAAATTAATTGTTGCCACTCGACATTATACAAATACATCCAAATCCTGTGTCACATACGATAGTTTTGTATAAGTATAGATTTTTTGTTTGCACTTGGAACCTGCTCCTGATGAGAAAAGTGCCTGGAAACACTTGTATCTATTATTGTCATCGATTATGAAGTCGTGTGCAAAATTTTAGGTCCTTTGGACGACAAGAAGTTGCCGGAAATTGAATTGCAAAATTCCGTTACATACATTAATAGTTCCATCATATCAAGTTAATAAAAGTGTGTTAATTAAAAACCTTGTTAAACGCTTTAATTAATCATTTAAAAATATAAAATAAAAATAGTTCGTCAATCTTAATACAAATATCGTTTGTGGTGAATAGTTTAGAATGTCAGTTTAGGCAAGAATTTAAAATTTACGATTGAGAGTAATACGTTACAGCTTCCTTTGACTTTTTATCTTGTCGAAACAAGATATTGGTCTGTGAAGAGATATGAGGTTTTCGCGCGGAAAAAAAATATAATGACGCCAAAGCTGCCTTTCTCCATCTCCAAGCTCGCCAAATTTTGTCGCCAAGTCAAAAATTCCGTCGTCAACTATCAACTTTTGCCGCCAAATCACAAATTTCATTGCTAAGTCGCACGTTTTGTCACCAAAATCTCGCCAAATCATACAATTTACTAAATTCATAACAATTAACATTGAAATTCAGCGGTGCCAAATGGTCAAATGTTAACTAATGTTAATGTTAATGTTCCAGCTTATGTGAACCAAAACAGTTTCACTTTACATTTTTTACTTATCTGACAATAAGAATCACAAAAACACAATACAAAACTTTCAATAATTCAATAAAAATTACAATGAAATAACTATCCAAAAACCGCTACCACTTATCTGTATTTGACTTGACCATAGCAACGCCAGGCTTACCAGAACTAGTAAGATCACAAGTGCATTTTCACGTTTCTATTACTTTTTCTTTTAAAAGAAAGATATTGAATAACAGTTATATGGATTTTAAATAAAAAATACAATTTTGATTAAGCTTGGGTGGGGGAGGGGGGTGTAGCCCAATAGCCCCCTCCGGGATTCACCATTGCTGGGATTGTATATCTTTAAGGCTTTTATTTGTTGAATGATTATGAGCTTGAATTTTAAAAAATTGAAACATTTACAAAAGAATAAATTTAGCCTAAAATTTTAAGTAGAATGAATAAAACCCTTTTGTAGTTGAAAATTAAATTTCTTGAAAACAGAATAGCGACGTAAATAATGCAATGTGTGGGAACAAAGCCATTGGCTAGGTATTAATGCATATGTAAAATTTCTTTACAATTGTAACATTAACGTAAAGGAATCTACCTTTGCCTTTAAGCTTGCCGAAAAGGGATTTTTTTTTAAGGTTTGTTCTCATTTGTCCTCATTTTTGGACGTTTGATCTCATTTGTCCTCGTTTTTCAGTAATTTACTCAAAATTTCAACATTAGGGATTTATTAGTTTTCAATATCAATACTGATTCTACAACTCAACACAATGCATCCGTCAATCAATCTTTGCCTATCTCGAGTGGCAAAAGATCAACCGCTATTGGTGGAAATATCAATGTTTTGCCACTTTACACATAATTTGACTGCGAGTGACGTCGCGTGTCCTTTCCTTATAATTTAAAATATAAAGTTAAAAAAAAAAAAAAAAAAAAGCTGAAATTGCATAAAAGTAAACAAACAAAAAAAGGGGGGATATTGAAAAATTTAACATGAAGCTGGAAGTTATATTATTACAAATTGGATTTTATAACTAATTAAATTTAAATAACATTTTAAATGAAAAATCATTTGATAGCAAGATTGAAAACTGACTAAAATCTCACGGATCACTTCCATTTGAAGTAGTTGTGATTTCATTTACACTAAAATCTTGCTCTATGCAACAGTAACGATTGTATTTAAAACAGTTTATTTATAGAAGCAGATATAAAATAGTTTGGTACTTTCCACGGATTATATCAACCGCATATCAGAAATTAATACTTTAATATTAACAGCATGCCATTATATTATGCTAAGAAAAGTATAATGTGTACAAGTTTATGATAATGTTTACTGTAAATTTAGTAATGCTTATATAAATATTTTTTTAATTAAAGCATGTTTATTGTAATTTCACCTTAGCCCACCAGAGGGCGAGCATTTCATTACAATCGCGGATAAAAGAGTGTTCTTTATTTATTTATTTATTTTTAAGGGCATAATTTTATTTATCAAAATAAGGGAATTCGAGTAATGAAATACTTAAAATTAAAATTTTCATGAAAATAAACTTCAACGGAAAATTCATTAAAATCGTCCCTAGTTCATTTGTTAAAGGGATACCTAAATGTCCCGAAATTTATTACATTTTCTACCATGCCAGTTTAATTCGTTTAGCATCGATTTACAAGATTTTTTTTTTTTTAACGATGACATTTATCTTTTACATTATAGCATCTATGTCATAAAGCTAAGTCTAAATCTGCTTAGCCCTAAGATATGTTGACTTTATTTACTTATTTCTTTTTTAATAACTTTTATTTTATTTGTTTAAAATCACGGTTAAAATTTTATTTCATTTTTCTCAGTACATTGTTGTAATTGTGACGTCATATTTTCTGTTAAATTAAACTTTTTTTTTTTTTTTTTTTTTAAATCAGATTATTATATTGTTTAAAAACATGATTAAAATTTTATTATATTTTCAGTGATCTTTTTTATTATCATTTGCACGTGACATAAGCATCAGATTATAAATTTTTGCAATGAAAGCTATAGAAAATGTCGGCTTCATCACAAGAAAAATCACTTTTTGACTTGTAACTTTTAAGCAATTGAAGTTATCGAAAAAGTTTAAATGCAAAAGTTGTTCTTTAGGGTAAGGCGGTAATTCGTCTGATTTGAAGTATTTTCCTGTTTTCAATATTAAAGAAATTATGGGCAAATGAAAATTTCCACCCCCCACCATTTCCACCCCCTTTGAGCAGGATACCTCATCTACGAACTCGACCGAGATTTTTACTGTCCTGACAACATATCCCGAGCATTTAAATAAAAATTACTCCAGTTACCGTGTTCACAACTTAACATGGGAAAAAGCGTTATACATGTATATATATACCTATATATAATAAAGATGATCTATTAAGCATAGTAGAAGCCAAGCAACAGATACAGGATCACTGAAACACCAATGACCAGTAAGATAAAAAAAAAAATCATCAGTGGATGAAATACACTAATGTAAAGAAACCAGATCTATTAATTGAGAATTTTTGAAAGCAACTGAGAACAATACTTGAAAAATGAGGACTGTCCCTATAAAATGATGAAGTCTGATCACCCTAGAGAAAAAAGGAATTACTTTCATAGAATAATAATAAAGGAAGAAGGAGCACGTCAATACTCTAATGCTTACAAACCCCTTCTAGTGAATTGTCAGCAAAAGTTGCTCTGGCTGCTCTAAACCTTGAAGTAGGGCACCCATCCTCGGCGCATTTATCGCTATTTGTTGTGGGTGCTGCCTCGCTGACTGATTGACAGAGAGACGAGACGATTCAAAGATGTCGCCAACCAATCAGATTGAAGCATTGTTACAACCCTATATCTGGCATTCCTTGATTTTAAAAACCGAAACCAAAACATATAAGCTCCTTCTTCCTTTATTATTATTCTATGATTACTTTTTCCCTCTCGCTGATCAATCTACGTCTTATTACTATATCTATGGCCTTTTCCTTTTTCTCATTGTCAGAAAATAAGGACAAAAAGTTAAAAACAGGGACAAATGTAGTCCTCATCTCATGACAAATTTTCAAAACTAACTGAACAAAATATCGAAAACTGAAGACAGTTCTCAGAAAATGAGGACGTCTGAAATAGTCTGGGGCTTTTCCCTAGAGGTATAGCGTCTAGAATAAACAGTGTGGAAATCACCTATAACCGTAATGTTGAATTTATGCTACAAAAATTAAGCTTCCCCCCATAGATGTAGTAATATATATAGATCTATCATCCCCATGTTAGCGAGCAAAAATTTTTCATGCCGAAAAAAAGTTCTAAAATCAGCCATTAGAGAGTATTGAAAAAAAGAAAAATGAATTTGAAACTGTATCTGGAGTTTTTCATTTACCTTTAGTAAATAAATTATTCACAAATTTTATTTCCTAAATTATCCGTGTTTATTCCTGTATGTGATTTACTCGGGGAAAAGCAGCCATTAGATTAGAGTGACTTTCCCCGAGAAAAAAGCTATCACTTTTTCCCTCTCGCTGATCAATCTATGTCTTATTACTATATCTATGGCTTCCCCAGATTTCGCTGTGATCGAAGCTTTTTGCTAGAGGTGGTTCAAGGACAATTTAAGATAAATTTTTAAACGTATGGTTCTCAATGAGAACGTGAATTTGGGAACAAACTGTTGACTGTCCCCAGGAAATCAGAACGTCTGGTCTACTGCATGCATTAAGGATCCTAAAGAGGGGCTGACTCACAACTCAATTTGTTGCCCACTGCTCGTGTCTTTTTTCAATTTTTATCGAACAAACTTTTGAAATAATGGGTGGTTTTTCAATTATTAATTGTTCAAATCATTCAGAGATAAGATTTTGACAGGCAGGATTTCGAAAAAATAGAAAAAGAAGGAATAGCGCAATTTCGGTTTGGGCAACATTTTCGATGTGAGTCGGCCTGTATCACGGAAGAAGATTGTATAGGAATTAAAACGAGATAGGGCAGCGAGCGCGGAAACCGGAGCTTTCTTTTCCGCATTAATTCAGCCGAGTGTAGGAAAGCGATTCGATCGCCGCCTCCCTTTCTTCCGATCTTTGAAACTTATCGGAAGAAAGGGAAAGCCCGCCCCTTCGGTTTCAGTCATCATCCGATTTCCGAGAACGACCAACGAACGAACAGCCAGAAATGTAAAGACGCGCTGATTGGTGAATTTTCAAATCTGGTCGCCCCTGTAAGATGAAAATTACTACCTTTCCGTAACATTCGTAATACAGTCGGCTGCAAAATTATTCGAGCACTAGCCAATAATTCCTATATTTAAAAAGTACACTTAAGACTGTTTTGCTAAATAAATCCTTGTCGAATCATGTTCTTAGACTGATTAAGAACATAACTCGACAAGGATTTATTTAACAAAGCTGTATTAAGTGTACTTTTTTTTGGCAAGGATTATTGCTAGTGCTCGAATAATTTTGCAGCCGACTGTACATCCTACTCTTTTAATCCGTGGCCTGTATCTATAGGGGCTCTAGCATGCGTACTGATAGACCGTCAACGGGTGTGTCCACTTCATTTTAGGTAAGGTGGATCTGGATGTTGTATTCTCTCTTTGTCATTCACTTGGCGCGAAATATAAAGGGAGAAAGGAAAGAGAATATGGAAAAGAAGGTATAAGGAAAGAGAATATTAAATGTGATAATTATAAATATCTTTTATTTGTGATATGCAGTAGTATTTTGCTTTATATTTTCGTTATTGTTAGATGGTTATTTTAGAGTCTAAAAATTATTCGTTGATCAATATGAATTTTTTACGATAATTATTAAATTTTTAGTTCCTGTTTTACGAATAATGCCGAGTGTTGCCTTTCGGCAACATACCTAATTTTGTCTTCTAAAGAATTAGTCATAGAGTAAGAAGTAACTGGAGGGGAAACTAGCGTAAAATGTGTGTTATCCAATTATTTGAGTAAAAGATGGCGCCACTCTCGGCTGATGTCCGATCATTCCCATTCCGTAATGCTTTTCAATGGGAAAAACGCTCATATATTTTATTTTTTTAACGAAAAGAATAATTTTTGAAAAAATCGGCGAAAAATGAATATATAGGGTTTTCTTAACAGCATAAAATTTTTATAAGCGGCATAGGACACTTCTTATTTTAAAAGAGCCAATTTTTATAGGCTTTCGTCAAGATCATAACGAATTAAAGGGACATTTAAAGGGATACATGGACATTTAAAAGGACTAGGGAGGGAAATGATAACTATAATAAAGAAAAATGTAGATTGTAAAGAAAAGTATCGTATATAATAAATTTTCGTCGCACATATATATATATATATATATATTTTAATCATAAATTTCGATTTTAATTTATAAGCAATTTATAAATAAGTAGAAGAAAAAATTCATTTTATTTAATATTATTATTATTTTCTTATTGTTATTATACTTCTCAGTTGCGGATGATTCTATACGTTATTTAAATATCTTAATAGTATAAATGTATTTTATGATTATGATTTGTCATTATTACATTTAGCTGTGCAAAGTGGATTTTTTATTCATTATAATATATGATTTAGTTCCTATAAATTAATTTATAAATATAACTAATTATTTTATATATGATTAATTTAGTTTATAAGTATTAATAGTTATAAAATAATAATTTATTTTTCACCTTATAATATATCAACCTTGACACATTTCTGAGTGGCGTGATACTGCTTTTTAAGTTGGTAGATTGGAAATGCTGGGTTCGATCTTAGGTGGTGCTTGTCGAATAGCCGTTTGAAGTTTTCCGTGTTTTTTTTCTGAAACTCAGGTAAATATGTGCTGGGATACCTTAGAAAGTCCCCCGCTTTTCACTCCTTGGGTTATGTGTTGAGGACACATAACTGAGTCACAAAAGCCTCGTGTAGTTAATTGCCTTAACACCAACATATTATTTCGTCTAAACATGTATTTTTAAAGAATTTTGTTTTTTACCTGTCCCACGATTGACCGAATGGCTATGTTCTCAAAGTTGTTTGACGGGAAGTGCTGGGTTTGATACCAAGTCGTGTTCACCAACCTATCGCACGGTGTTTTCTGTGGTTTTCTCCGAAGCTTGCAGGAATACAATGTAAATATACAAACTACTATGGAGGGCAGGGTATTTACTCAGGTCTAAGACCTGATTGGCCTAAGACTCTAAAATTGCATTCCATCTTAAATTAAAAACATTCATTGCTTTTATCTACACTTTTTTTAAATAGAATATATTTTGTATTTCATTGGGATTAAATAATAATAATAATAATATAATGTAATAAAAATTATAAAAAATATTTAAATATATATATATATATATTGCTTAAATATATATATATTGCTATATATATATATTGCTTATATATATATTGCTTCTTGTAAAAATTATAAAAAATATTTAAATATATATATATATATATTGCTTACATAAATTATTTGAAATTGAATATCCCTTTGATTAATTTTCATTTTGACGACAGCTTACACAAAACTGGCTTTTTTAAAATAACAAGCCTCGCATACTTCTTGTAAAAAAGTATATGTTGTTAAGTAAACCCAGTATAATCAAATTCATTTTTCGTGAATCTCAAAAATCATTCTTTTTGTTAAAAAACTTTTTTATATGGACATTTTTGCAAGTGAAAAGCATTACAGAACGAAGACAATAGGGCACCTACCGTAAACAGAGTGTTTTTCTTTAATATGGTGTTTTTTTCAAGCTGATATAGACTAGAAATGTCGAGTTTAATTCCAAGTCGCGCTCGCGGACCTAGCCGATCGGAGTTTTCCATGATTTTCTCCGCAACTTGCATAACTACTGGCTAGGATCCCATAAGGAGACACACTAAGGGCATTCTACTCAGGCCTAAACCGAAGTTCTGTCAATTGGCCTTATAACCCCAACATCACACCACGAATGAGGTCTAAAATTTACTTTTTCAAACAGTTTACATACAGTAAAATTGCATTTGACAATCAAAAATATTAATTACTTTTACGTAGATTTTATTTTATTTTATTTATTTATTTTGAATGGAATTAATTTCATATTTCATTGGGATAAAATAATAATAATAATAATAATTATATAATATAATAAAAATATAAAAAATACTTTTTTAAAAATATTTATAAATTATTTGAAATTAAATGTTCCTTTTAATTAATTTTCCTTTTGATGGCAGCTTATACAAAACTGGCTTTTTTAAAATAACAAGTATCACATACTTCTTGTAAAAAATGTATATTGTTAAGAAAATTCTGTGTAATCGAATTCATTTTTCGTTGACTTTCTCAAAAATCATTATTTTTGTTAAAGAAAGTTATTAAATGAACATTTTTGCAATTGAAAATCATTACGGAACGAAGATAATCGGACATCTACCGACGAGTGGCGCCATCTATATTACCTAAAAGTATATTGCAGTTTTTCAAGGTTTCGGCCATTGGAGTTGACCCTCCAGTTATTTCTTACTTCTTGGAATTAGTCGAATAACATTGAAGCTCTAATGCCTGATTTTGCCGATCGGCAACAAAATTACTTTTAGCTGTAAACCATAATTAAAATAAAGTATGATTTTTTAAAGTATTTTTCCAGCGATTTATTTAAGAAGGGAAAGAAATAAAACGTTTTAAAATTGATTTAAAAATAATCAGACATTTAAAGGTTAAATCAATGTAGAATAATTTATTAAGACTTCCAGGACATAAAGTTAGATTATCATCACATCATTGCGATTTTAATGCAAAATCCTTTATTATGATCAGGAAATAGGAAAAATGCTATTAATTTTTCTGTGATCGTAAAAAAGAATATTTAGAACTTTTATACGTTTACAAATGCATAATAATACCTGAATGAAGGATTTAACTTTGACGGTAACTTTAATGTAATGTGTCCTCAAATCTTTTATAAATTCGGAATAGAAAGCCTATTTGACAGCTTTACAAATATTATATCATATAATATTGAAGAATTAAAAAATTTTACATAATCAATAAAAATTTAAAATTTGTTTAGGTTTTTATTTACATAACATTAATATACACATCAACTTTGTAAAATCTCGATTTTTTTATACAGTTGAATTATCCAAAGAAAAAGAAATAGTGAGCTTATATCCGCATTGTTAGACAATGAACACTTTTAAATTATGATTAAATAATAATAATAATAATTTGCTGTACATTTTCATTTCATTTGTATAAACAAAAATACTGATAAATATTTAATCATATTTGCATAGGATATAATCAAAATATCGACTAAATAAGAGCTATTTTTGTCCCTATATTTCTATATTATATAAATGATACAGATTTATTTGCTTTATACATCGGGAGAAAAGAATAAAAAAAACGATATTTGCGACAAGACATGACCTAACACAAAGTTGACCCATGGCCACCTCTCCCTTCTCTGAGGAAGCAATCCTGCTCAGGGTTTTTCTCACGGAAGAAGATTCTATAGGAATTAAAACGAGATAGGGCAGCGAGCGCGGGAACAGAAGCTTTCTTTTCCGCATTAATTCAGCCGACTGTAGGAAAACGATTCGATCGCCGCCTGGTGTAGTATCTTTGAAACTTATCGGAAGAAAGGGAAAGCCCGCCCCTTCGGCGTCAGTCATCATCCGATTTCCGAGAACGATCAACGAACGAACAGCTAAAAATGTAAAAAAGCACTGATTGGTGAATTTTCAAGATCTGGTCGCCCTCTATCTGTAAGATGAAAATTACTACCTTTTCGTAACATTCGTAATACATCCTACTCTTTAATCCGTGGTTTTTCTCGTCGCTGTAGAACCATAGATATAGTAATAAGACATAGATTGATCAGCGAGGGCGAAAAAGTGATGCCTTTTTTTACTCGGGGAAAGACGGCCATTTTACTCTCTTATGGACGTCTTTCCCCGAGTGAATATACACGGGAATACACACAGATAATTTAGCAAATAAACTTTATGAATTAAAGACGAATGAAAAAACTCCAGATACTCATTCTCTCTTTTCTTCTTCTTCTTCTTTTTTTTTTTTTTTTTTTTTTTTTTTGTATGGAATAACGACATTTAAAGAAATTTATCGTTTCCATCTACTATATCTGTCTGTTTAGGAGTTTTTTGGGTCGAAAAAACGATTGGACTTAGCCTTATCGTTTGAGAAATTCGAGTTAACCCTTTAACTGCCAATCGCAATATAAAGTAGAAATTTATGTTTACTCGGAAATGGTTATAACGATATTAATAAAAGTTTGAGATAAGTGCTTTTTAGAGACCTAAAACAATTGGAACATCCTTAGCTTCAAGAAAGTTAGTGTAAACCCTTTAACTGCCAATAGCAACATGTAGTAGAAATTGAATTTACTCAGAAATGGATGTAACGATTTTGATTAAAGTTTAAAGTTAAGTGTCTTTTTTTTTTACAGAACTAAAACGTTTGGACATATCCTCATCTTCAAGAAAATTCGCGTTAACCCTTTAACGGCCAATCGAAACATATACTAGAAATTAGGTTTACTCGGAAATGGATATAACGATTTTTATAAAAGTTTGGGGTTAAGTGTTCTTTAGAGAGCTAAAACGAATGGACATATCGTCATCTTCAGGAAAAATCGCGTTAACCCTTTAATGGTTAGTCGCAATTTATAGCATAAAATGGGTTTCCTCGGAAGTGAATGTGACGATTTGATTAAATTTTGGGGTTAAGTTTTTTTTTTTTTTTTTTTTTTTTAAAGAGAGCTAAAACAATTGCACATATTCTCATACCCTTTAACTGCCAATCGCAACATATAATAGAAATTAGGTTTACTCGGAAATAAATGTAATGATTTTGATTAAATTTTGGGGTTAAGTGTTTTTTTAGAGAGCTAAAACGATTGGACATATCTTCATCTTCAAGAAATTTTGCGTTAACCCTTTAACGGCCAGTTACAACATATAGCAAAAATTGGGGTTTACTCGGAAATGGAGCGCGGACAGGTGGGCAAGCAGACAGGCAGAAAAACTAATTAAAGTCATAATATTTTCTTAAAACCTTGTTCGAAACTGTAAGAAACGCTTAACGCAACTAAAAATGCAATTCTAGCAGCCCCTATTATGAACGAAATTCGACCAAACTTGTATTCAGTTGGACCTTGGCCTAAACTGGTGCTGATTAGATTTGGGAATCAATCGCTCAACAGGTGATGCTGCCATCCTATATTTTTCTAAGTACTTAACATGACAGTATAGGACAAAATTTCATATAAATGTACATAATGTGAGTTATTTTTAACGCATGAATGTAAAATTTATATGAATTATTGATAATAGTAGTAATAAACTTGAAAAAAGAAATGTGTGCATGTAGGAGCATTGTTTTCCTTGAGGGAAGTGCCCTTCCCCCGGGGCCTGTGTAAATTTTCAGTGTGGATATTTTATAAAGAACTCGTCAATATTTCTAAAACGAATGGTTGAACCATAGATCTGTATTAATTTAAAACGAAGCTGCCGATTTCTTTTATTTTTAATGTTAAATATATCTATATATATATATATATATATATATATATATATATATATATATATATATGAAAGGATAAAATAAGCAAGATTCTAAATTAATATTTAAATTAATATTAAATGATATCTTAATATTATTAGCTCAGAGTAAATCTTAATTTTAAGAACAACTTTGTGAGAATTTTATTTTAGCGCCCCAGTAAAGTTAGTTTTTCAGCAAAACACATCGTAGCGCGGGAATCGCGATTAGAAGAAGTTTCATAATCAAAATTATGCAATAGTTGAAATTAGCGGCAATGCATTGCGAAATACGAAATCCTGGATATCCGGGTCAGCCAATGAAAGGATGTGGGTTGGATTTTGGCTGACCTAGTTATCCAATAAGAATAGTTTCGGTTCCCGCCGAAATATCCATATAAAAACGGGAGCACACGAAAATCAGGGTCTTTTTCCATGAAAGCTTTTGATTAAATAGTTGACGACAATAACAAGTTTAAGTTAACGGTCCCAGGAGGGGAACTAATTCGCGGTTCCGCCGTTAATGGAACAATTTCGGCCCGACTCGGCTACGGATCTGTACAGCGTGCTCAAAATGAAGTGACTTAATAAAGTGTAATATGACTGTCTTCAAATAAACGACTGCATCATCAATTGTGGAGTATTTCTTTGAGTGAACTTTCTTAATATGGAGTGACTGGAATACATCAGCCTACAAGAAAGGGATACGTTACAACGAAGCTGATCAGGATAGTCCTGTAAGGGAAAACCAACAAGTCAGCATGAAATAAGTTGTGGTCAGCACCTTATATTAGTTTTAATTATTGGAATGGAACTGCAATATTTATGACCTCCTGGGACCGGAACTTTCCAAAATGGGACCGGAACTTTCCAAAACCGGACCGGAAATTTTTCCAAAAACGGACCGGAACTTTCCAAAACCGGACCGGAAATGTTTCCAAAACAGGACCGGTCTTTTCTAAATCAAACCGGACGATGTCAGAAAGAAATAGTGCCCTTAAAGAGCGAGCAACATTAGTAACATCATCTGTACTCAAAGGATAGTAGAAAGAAAAAATATTGACTTACACCAGTTCTGTGTGAAAGATGCCGGAAAAAGGAAAAACAAGATGTGTGACTTACGCCAGTTTTGATCCAAGATTTTTTTTTTTTATTGCTCTCTTAAGAGCCATGTTTCAAGTGCTTTGAAATAACAACCAGATGGCCTCTTCCGGATGAGTCCCAACAGAAACACCTGCTTTTTTATGTGTTAGTCCAGAAGTTGTGAATAAAATTCCTTTTCTCCACAGGAAGAAAAAATAGGGTTTTTTTTTTTTTTTTTTTTTTTTTTTTTAATTTATTATTGTGTTTTCATCTCAGTGTGGGTCAACAAAAGGGGTGAGTGAGCTTCATTTTATTTATATTTAGGATGATTTTTTAGTGACTTTATATTTATCTTAAGTTGTTAATAAAAATGAATTATGATAAGATTTGACATCGTTTATTTTCGCGATATATTTTATGATTTGAATTGAAAATGTTTTAAGCTAAATTACTTGTTGTCAGATTTAAAATAATAATAATATACCAGATTTTTATTAAGTTTGCAAAAGTATTATATTTCATATGTTAAATTTAGAGCTTTTCATAAATACTTATATAGGAAATTAAAATTTTTGAAATTTGATTAAAAAAAAAAAATAAATAAATAAAAATAAATAAATAAATAAATAAAATAAAAATTAATTAATTAATTAATTAAAATAAATAAAATAAAATAAAATAAATACAGAAATAAAATAAATTCTTAATTGGTTATTATATTTTATGTTAAGAGATTTAAAAATAAAATTTTCATAAATATTTATATAGAAAATTTATTTTTTTTTTTGAAAAATTGGATTCCTTGTTTTCAGAAATAAGAATTTTGTGGTGTGCTATTTATTACTATAGACAAAGAGTAGCCAGAAGTATTTATGTTGATAATAAATTTGATTTATTTACTTGTTATATGTTGTTTATACTTATTTATTAGTAGGATTTATTAGACGAATTTAGACAAAGCACTTTCAGAAGTATTTATTTTGAACGTCAATAAATGTGATTTATTTGTTTATTTTATGTTTATTTATTATTTGGATTTATTTAGGTGATATAATAACTGTGATTAAAAAAAATAATAGACTATTTATATTGATTGTGATATTTAATTTATTGAATACTTTGGTAAAGCTGTGATAATTAATAAATACCAAACTTAATTAGCAAAATTAAATAAATTACCTGTTTCAAAAAAAAAAAAAAAAAAAAAAAAAAATTCTTATTTTTTTTTTTTTCAAAATTTTGAATTGTGAAATAAAGTTAAATATGTCCGAAAGTGACACCTCAACATGTTTATTGACACCCTCTAAGGGTACAGAGGAAAATTTACTTGTGGGTACCAATTTAGAAAATAACCTACTTAATGTGAGTAAACTGCCCTCCCCAAACACACTAGTAAAGGCAATGAGTAGTGCCAATGATGTAAAGAAATCTGTAAATATAACTAAATCTCCCACTGTAAGAGAGGACGATGTCCTCATTGCTTTTTGCCCTGAAAACGGCATGATGTGGACGTCCTGGCTAATGTATTTTCAAGCCTGGTGTGAGGAGAATGGAAAAGATGAGGTTTGGCGAGTCCGTAATATACAAAGATTTTTGAAGGGTAAAGCCCTCACAGCGTATATAAACAACAGTTTAAACATGCTTCATTGGGAGGAATTGGTTGAAATTTTTACAGAGGAATTCACGACACCAGGTGAAACATCGTTAACAGATTTCTCGAGCATTTGCTTTAAGGCAGGTGAAAATGTCATGAAGTATTATCAGAAAAAACTCCGAGTAGGGCGAGCACTAGGCTTAGAGCCCAAGTTCCTCATGGAAGGATTAACCGACGGATTGCCACTGACTTTAAGACAACTTGTTGTGGCTAATGCGCCAAAAACATTAAACGAATGGAGGGATCTTGTCCACAAATTAAACAAACTGCAAATATCTGAAAAATCTGCTGATCCCCTTCCAAACAAGTTGCCAGGTCAATTTCAAAGGTTCACCTATCCACAAGACAGGGAAAATAGAAACCCAGTTCAATATGCTCCCCGACCACAACCCTGGAGTTACCGGTTTCCTAATGTGCAGCGACCACATATGGGATACCCTAATCAAAACAAACCAAATTTCACAAACAATACTCGAACCAATCTAAGAGGGCCTAGACCCATTTTCCAAACCCAAATACACACATTCACTTTCAAGGCACTTTGCCTCCTCTCCCATGTAAATATTGTTCAAAACTCAACATCCCTAATGCCTTTCATTGGCATAGTGAATGCCCTTTCAAACAAGAAAATCCAACTCATGTCACAGAAGAGTCAACAGTGGTAGATAATACAACAGAAGGAACAAATAACACCTATTGACAGTTTGCAGCGACCGGTCGCATTATATACAAGGATATCCAAAGAAAAAACAAGCAAACTAATCAAGGTGTTAAACATCCAGAATCGTACTCTACCATTCCTTTAATCTTCGATACGGGCAGCAGCTTAAGCATTATTCCTCAACATTTTGTCCATAAATTTAAACTTCAAACAAAAAAGGTCTCACCATTACACGTCATTCAAACACAGGGGATGTTGACAATTCGAAAAAAATGTTACTTTAAATTACAAATTGGTAATATTACAAAAAATATAGAAATGTTTATATTAGATAATAACTTACCTTATGCTCTCCTTAGCTTATCACATTGTTGTCTGTTTCAATTGACTATTGATTGTGCTAAAAAGCTGGTAAAACAAAATAATACCATTCTCCCATTGTTAAAAAATATACCTAAATGTACACAAACTTTACATATAACTTCTGAAAGTGAAAATACCAATAGTCAAAAGAAAAATTTTAATATTCCAACAAACAATAGAGTAAGGGAGTTCAAGTACACTCAAGCCACTGAGAACCACGTAAATCCTCAGTCTGCTAGAAAAGGAAAACTTCCTACTTTATTATCAAAATATGTCCAAATTTTTGCAAAATCTAAATATGATGTTGGAAGAATTCATATGGAACCACAAAGGATTCGTTTAACTTCAGATTTACCTATTTCTCTCAGAGCATATAGAACTTCCCCTAAGGAAGAAGAAGAATTTAAAACCCAAGTTCAAAATTTATTACAGGCCGGTATTATAAAAGAAAGTTGTTCGCCTTATTCCGCACCTGTAACTTTGGTGTATAAACGGGAAGAAGGCAAAAAGACGCGATTATGTATTGACTTCCGTAAACTCAATTCGATCACTAAAACAGATGCTGAACCACTTCCCAGAATAGATACTTTGTTAGATAAACTAGCTAAAGCAAAAATTTTTTTCCACTCTTGACTTGGCAAGTGGATATTGGCACATTCCTATCCACCCAAAAGATACTGAAAAATTGGCTTTTGCTACAACTTTCGGATTATATGAGTGGAAATACCTTCCCTTTGGGCTTAAAAATGCCCCTGCTATCTTCAATCGAACCATTAGAAGGATTCTAAATAAATACAAAATAGACTTTGCCTGTAATTATTTTGATAATATAATTGTTTTTTCACAGTCAGAAGATGAACACTTCCAACACCTACAACAACTTTTTGATATATGTGTTAAAGAAAACTTAAAATTAAAACTATCAAAATGCAATTTTGTCAAAACAAAAATTAACTTTTTAGGATACGAAATAACTAATGGCCTAATTACCCCTGATAATCCAAACATTGAAGTAATAAAAAATTTGAAACCACCAAAAAATGTCAAGGAATTGCAGAGAGTTTTGGGATCAGTTAACGTTTATGCTAGATTTATTCCAAAATATGCAGAAACAAGAGCTCCTTTAAATAATTTATTAAAGAAAAATGTCCCCTATGTTTGGGACCAGAAATGTGAAAAATCCTTCCAAAAATTAAAAAATGCTCTTATAAGTAAACCTATTTTAAGACTTTATGATCCCAGAACTCCCTGTCAGTTATTTGTTGATGTCTCGAGTCATGGTGTGGGATGTGTTGTTAAACAGGCAGATGTGAATGGTACTTTACATCCAGTGGCATATCGTTCAAGAAATTTACGAGATTATGAAAAAAATTATGCAATTACGGAATTAGAATGTTTAGCAATTATTGATGCCTTAGATACCTTTTATCATTATTTACACGGTCAAAAGTTTGTCATACATACGGATCATGCGTCTCTCACTTGGTTAAAAAATGTTAAAAATTTAAGAGGAAGATTATTCCGCTGGTCCCTTAAACTTAGTATGTTTGACTATGAAATTAAATATCAAAAAGGATCAACAAATATTGAAGCTGATATGCTATCTAGATTGCCTGTTTTGGAAAATGTGTCACACCATGTACACCTCCTAGATTTAAATGAAATTAAAGAAAACCAGAAAAAAGAAAACATAGGTATTAACATTAAGAAAATTCTTGAAATTGAAGATGTAATTGTCATTAAAAAGAAAGGTTTGTATAAGATAATAGTCCCGATGTCATTAAGATTACGCCTCCTACAGAAAACCCACACTCAATTTGGACACCCAGGAATTTATAAAATGATAAATTTAATTACACCACAGTATTATTGGCTTAATATTAATAAAGATACTGAAAATTTTGTAAAACATTGTCATACCTGTCAAATAAATAAAAAATGCAGACAAAAACGGTTTGGGTCATTACAGGAAGTACCGCCAACAGATAAACCTTTTGAATGTTTGTCTTTGGACACTGTTGGTGGGTTTAACTACTATAATTCTACAAAAAAATATTTGCATTTGGTCGTGGACCATGCAACCCGTTATGTGTGGGGATTTCCATCAAAAAGCGTTACCACTGAAACTTATACAAACTTTTTAAAACAACTTTTTCAAATTCAAGTACCTAAAAAATTGTTAACAGATAGGAATGCAGCATTCACGGCATCCCGTTTCAAAAAATTCCTTCGAAATTATAATACAAAACATTTGTTAACAAGTAGCCATCATCCCGAATGCAACGGGAAAGTCGAGCGCCTCAATCAGACTATTGTTACGCGTCTAAAATGTAAGGTTAACTCTTCTTCAAATAAAATTCCCTGGACTAAATTAATTGATGAAGTTTTACATCAATATAACTTAACACCTCACTCTGTAACTCAATTCCCACCTAGTTATTTATTATTAGGAGAATTACCATATGATCCATTATTAGTAAACAATAGTTACTATCCTTCAGTTGATGAAGCTAGAAAAATAGCAAAAGAAAAAACAATACAATGTCATAAAAAAAACAAAATCCGATTTGATGCTCGATTTCTCCCTGTTAAATTTAAAGTTGGTGATGAAATTATTTATGAAGAATTCCAATATCCCAACACACGTAAGTTAAGTCCACCTTATTCAGGCCCTTACACAATCTTAAAACAAATATCCGAAGTTAATTTTGAAATAGACAAACCCAGTCCCCATTTTAAAAGAAAGTCAGAAATTGTTCATTCGTCTAAGTTAAGATACTATAATAACCCTCAAAAATTCAAATTAAGTCATGAATAATTTTAGTTAGGGATCAACTCCATGCCCCAAGTATTTTTTTTTTATTTATTTATCATTCTCGTGATCTTCTGATCTTCACCACTATAAAGTGATCAGAGAGTGCGGGAAAAATGATTTGTTTTTGCCCTCAGTAAAAATTCACCAATTACCACCTTTATCCCAACTCACCTTTTTGGAAAGACTTGACCCCTGAACTGAGTCAAATATTAACAGTATTAACTGAGAATAATACTTTGTGGGTCAAGTTACCCACAAAACAAAATTTTTTTTTTTTTTTTTTTTTGGCTTGCCAATGGCTGACCAAGCTCTGGTACCAATGTGGTATTTTAAAACAATTAATTACTAAATAAAGTGATTAAGTTGGTTTTATGTAAATAAGTTGTAAAAAGAAAAGACCTAGTAGTACTGGTATTCTTAATATTAGTAGTAGTATTATTAGAGTGTATTAAACACTATTGTATTTATTAAATAATTTTATGTGTCTGTTAAATGTTATATTTATGAAAAAATTATTTGTGTTAATATGTAAATAAAATTTCTAGAAATTGTTAAAAATGTACTATGATATAATTGTTTTTATATACTTTATGTTTTTGTTTTATTTAAATATCTTTGCATTTTTAAAAAGATACACAAAGAAAAACACAGATTTTGTGAAAAGAAAAGTTTGTTTACAATTTACAAAACATTTGTTTACAATGTACTGTTAAAATTACAGTGTTATAATTATTGTTATACATATTATATATGAACTCAATAACCAAGATCAGACTTTTTACAACAATTATTTATTGTCAACGATCAACGTTATTATTCAAGACATTTAAAAACGTTATTGGCCAAAAGGAACTTTATATTTTAAAGACTTTCCTCAACAAACTAGTTTGTACATAAAAAAGATATCTTGTCAAAAATGTTATGCCGGTAAACATATTATGTTATAATTTTTTTTTCAGTATGTCATACGTTTTCATATATTATTTTATTAAACTTTTCTTATGTATGTAAACAAGTGCTGTAAATACCATTATATGTATCAGGCGAGCACGTTGACCAGTCCAACATACAAGAAAATAAATTTAAAAAAAAAAGAAAAAGTAAATTTTTTATAAATAAAGGGAAAGGCCATAACTCCTACTTAAAAAGGATTCCATAACAAAATATTTCAGACGAAATTTTCTAAAAAATAAAATTTTCCATTTTTAAAATAAAATTTTCCATTTTAAATAAATTTTTCAAAAACTTAAGTTTTATAATTTGTTTATAATTTGTCAAATTTTCCATTTTAAGTTTAACTTTCTCCTGGAGTATCTTCTACTTCTGAGGGACTTCCCACAAATTTGCAGGCAAATATGGGGGAGCGTCGGCTTGGAGGGGGGGGGGGATATGAAAGGATAAAATAAGCAAGATTCTAAATTAATATTTAAATTAATATTAAATGATATCTTAATATTATTAGCTCAGAGTAAATCTTAATTTTAAGAACAACTTTGTGAGAATTCTATTTTAGCGCCCCAGTAAAGTTAGTTTTTCAGCAAAACATATCGTAGCGCGGGAATCGCGATTAGAAGAAGTTTCATAATCAAAATTATGCAATAGTTGAAATTAGCGGCAATGCATTGCGAAATACGAAATCCTGGATATCCGGGTCAGCCAATGAAAGGATGTGGGTTGGATTTTGGCTGACCTAGTTATCCAATAAGAATAGTTTCGGTTCCCGCCGAAATATCCATATAAAAACGGGAGCACACGAAAATCAGGGTCTTTTTCCATGAAAGCTTTTGATTAAATAGTTGACGACAATAACAAGTTTAAGTTAACGGTCCCAGGAGGGGAATTGATTCGCGGTTCCGCCGTTAATGGAACAATTTCGGCCCGACTCGGCTACGGATCTGTACAGCGTGCTCAAAATGAAGTGACTTAATAAAGTGTAATATGACTGTCTTCAAATAAACGACTGCATCATCAATTGTGGAGTATTTCTTTGAGTGAACTTTCTTAATATGGAGTGACTGGAATACATCAGCCTACAAGAAAGGGATACGTTACATATATATACAGTCGAACCTCGTTAACGTGAACACTGCTAACGTGAATTACTTTTAACATGAACTGTTACCACAATCCCCGTCAAAATGAAGATTACTTTAGTTATATGACGATCAGTTACTAATAGCATGAATTACTGATAACACTAACAGATTTTTGAACCCCCTTAAGATTCACGTTAACGAGGTTCGACTGTATATCTTTTCATGTCTGCACAAAAATGAATTTTTTCAGCATTTATTATTATATTACTTTAAGAAAAAAATCGCCTGCATTCATCATGGAAAATATCTTTAATAAATTATAACTTAATAAATAATTTGTATTGCGTAAATTTGTATAGGATTATAGAAGAAAGTCTTGTGGTAATACTAGTTATAATATATTAAAACAAGCGGGCTTTACCTCTGCCGCTGCTAACTACATTCAAAAGAATTTTGAAAATTCGATATTACTTACTAATATAAAAACTTAAAAAATATTAAAGTTTAAAAAAAAGTATTCCATTAAAAATTAAAACTGTATTTAAACCAGAATAATAACAAAGCAACTGATTTTAAAAAATCATATTTTTCATAAATTAGTTAAATTTAACTTACTTATGAAAACTTATTCCACTTCCTTTCATAAATGTATTTGTACAATTAAAAGCCGCGCAGCATTTCGGCATTTTCAATATATATCAACATTCTATTCCATTATTGCTTCCGAGTTTTATACTCTCTCATGGCTGATGCCAAAAAACTTTTTCGGCATCAAAAATCTTTGCACGTTAACTCGTTAACATGGGGATGATAGATCTATATATATTACTATATCTATGTGTAGAGCAGTAGATATAGTATTTTTTTTTTTTTTTTTCTATTTCAAAACCTTATCGTCTTTGTGGAGGATCAAAATTTTATCAGTCGGTAGCCTGATGGTATCTCTCCGGACCATGCTATGTAAAATTCAACCAAATAACCCTCTGTCTTCTTCTGTAACCTCCCTCCATGGCATTAAAAATGAAGACACCAATCTCTCTCTCTGCCTACAGTCAACCAACTAGTTAATCAAGTCGAAACGAAAACAAAAATAACGTTTTGGTTAGCAGATTGTATTTCATTCAATAACTTTATATCGTGATCATAATATTTTGTACTACGTAACAGTTTTTGAACTCATGTAAAATAAAAGATAACGATATAAACACTGCCTTTTGCGATAAATGTTGTCATAAAAATTTGTAAATAATTCTAATATTTCAGGAAATGACACGTTTATTTAGGTTATAGAAGAAAGGGAAAATAAACTTCCTCTTTTCAATATGGAAAATCTAGGTATTTCATCATTCTGCATTTTTGCTTGTATGATTCTGTATATTCATGAAGCCTTTTTGTCTGCTATTTTCTCTTGTCAACTCATTTTTCCATTTTTATATAAGGATAATTTATCAATTCTTAACATTGTAACTTCATATGTACCATTATTATTATTATCATTTTATTTTTATCCCTAGGCTACAGTTTGAATGGATTTTTATGTTAAGTAAAAAAAAAAAAATAATAATAATAATATTTTCTATATTTGTCAGAGTAACATATAGAATGATATATTTGTTTATTTTCTAAGCTTTAATTAAACTATTTGTCATGTAAATTATTTTTACATTTATGGAAAGGGTAAACAGTGCATAGCCAAGAAGGTGAGATTCTGAGGGCTTTAACCCCTCCAAACTTTTCAAAAATTTTTAAGTTGTACTCCATTTTTAACACTCTACATTATGTATTAAAGTTTTATATCCTCTGAAAAAAAAAAAAAAAATCTGGCTACAGTTTTTCATGCATGTTAGCGATAAGTGATTAATTGCTGGCATGCAGTTATGTAGGCCAAAATCTTTTTGCATAGCTTCGTCTGTTTTTCATATTTCATGTTTGCGTGTGCATGCTAGTTCATCAAAGATAGACGAATGTGAGTGAATCTCTTTCTCTTGTTTTCCCCTCCATTATGTCATCTGTTTGTATGTAGGCGTAGGCAGAAGAAGCTATATTAAGGTTTGTGCATGTAGTTGTACCTTGTAATGCATGGTAGTTATAGTATATTTTAATTCTGCACAGATTTTTCCAAACTGAATTTTTCATGTTAAGACCTCTCGTTCTCTGTTAATTTATGGGTGTTTGTAGCTGTTCTTAATTCACTTAAAGCCATAGATTTCAATCTAATAAGCATTAATATGCAAAAAGATAAAAGACCTTAGTGTGACATCCTAACTCTGAACCTCTGTTATTAATGTTTAATAAATAATTGTACTTATTTTTTCACTTTAAATATTGTTCATATCTTTAGATAGCATATTTATATTATAAATTTAAGTTAACATTTGTGACTTCAAATAATTTTTAGATAAAACAAGACTTATAATTCAAGGTAGATCTGATGGAGATGGAATGGAATTTACGAACTGTGCTGAAGTTACATCATCTAAAGATTCAATTTTGAGGAAATGTAATTCACTGAACTCTAATTATTCTAAAAACTTTGCTCCGTTAATGAAGAAGAAAGAGCCAAAGTTTGTGCCATATGAACCTTATAAAGCTGCAGTATCTCCAATTATTCCCACTGCTAAAAAATCTGAAGTTAAAACTCCGCCTGTAGTAATTGATTCCCAAAAAGTAAATTCCCTTGCTTCGAGTATTATACAGTATTCCAAAAAAGAGTTAAATGCCCTAGAGAAAGTAAGAATTAATTCTTCAGAAGGGAATGATTATGAACCAAAAAATGTGTGTGGCCAAAGCTGTAGTGAAAAAATTAGAAAACTTGAAGAAAAAATTGCTCGCTTAGAAATTGATAAGAAAAATTTAGAATCTCAATTTAAAGTGCAAACTGAAGTAAGTGATTATTTGTTCATCATTTATATTGGTATTTATTAATTATGTAAAAGAAAGTTTATGGGCAATTCCATGAAAAATGTAGCGTCAGTCACACATAGAGATAATTCTGCTATGTGCTTCCACCAATATTTTCTAACAATAATCACTATCCTATTCAATCATAAAATTCACAGTTAATATGCAGTTAAAATTTCTGTATGTTGATACTGGTGGCAAAAAAGGGGGAAATATTAACCTTTTTTGTGACTGATGTTACCTTCTTCTATGGAATCACCCTTATATATTTCATAATTATTTTTAACTCTATTTGCATCAATGATAAAGATTCAATGTTTTATGTTATATATATTTTTATTTATGAAGTAATGAAGCAATAATAATTTAATTAATAAACAAAAAAACCTTACTTTAGCTTTACCGATGTCACACTTTTTGGCGAAGTACTTTCTTATTAGGGGGGCCCCCCTCATCGTCATCGTCGGTCACTCCATTCTGTGCGCTTCTGAAGATTTTCTGTCTAGGTGTTTTAACTTCTTTTCTCTTTTCTCAGGATATGGCGCCAGGTGGCGTCTATACCTGTTGCTGGTTGGTCCAGGTTGCATGCGTTCGGTTGGGTGATAATTTCAATGGTTTCTCGAAAAAGTGCATAGTTGTGACTGTTATAGTTCGCGATTTTTTCGGTATTTTTAAAATCTGTTTCGATATTTCCATTTTTATATGTTTGTGCTAGCGCGGTGCCGTATTTGCCAAATTTTATATCGTTAGTATGTTCCTTAATTCTTGTGTTAATTTTTCTCTTAGTCATTCCTACATAGCAACCGTTGTTATTGTTTGGATATTTAAAAGGGATCTTCCCTTTTAAGATCCCTTTTAAATATCCAAACAATAACAACAGTTGCTATGTAGGAATGACTATGAGAAAAATTAACACAAGAATTAAGGAACAAACTAACGATATAAAAGATCCCTTTTAAATATCCAAACAATAACAACGGTTGCTATGTAGGAATGACTAAGAGAAAAATTAATACAAGAATTAAGGAACATACTAACGATATAAAAGATCCCTTTTAAATATCCAAACAATAACAACGGTTGCTATGTAGAAATGACTAAGAGAAAAATTAACACAAGAATTAAGGAACATACTAACGATATAAAGATCCGTTTTAAATATCCAAACAATAACAACGGTTGCTATGTAGGAATGACTAAGAGAAAAATTAACACAAGAATAAAGGAACATACTAACGATATAAAATTTGGCAAATACGGCACCGCGCTAGCACAAACATATAAAAATGAAAATATCGAAATAGATTTTAAAAATACCGAAAAAATCGCGAACTATAACAGTCACAACTATGCACTTTTTCGAGAAACCATTGAAATTATCACCCAACCGAACGCATGCAACCTGGACCAACCAGCAACAGGTATAGACGCCACCTGGCGCCATATCCTGAGAAAAGAGAAAAGAAGTTAAAACACCTACAGAAAATCTTCAGAAGTGCACAGAATGGAGTGACCGACGATGACGATGAGGGGGGGGGGGCCCTAATAAGAAAGTACTTCGCCAAAAAGTGTCACATCGGTAAAGCTAAAGTAAGGTTTTTTTGTTTATTAATTAAATTTGTAGCTTTATATGTTTAAAAAAATAAATAGCAATAATAATTTTTTAACATATTGAACACAGATTTATTAATTACAATTAAAGCAATTAGAAATATGTTAAAAAATTACAACCTAGCATTTAAAATACAAAAATTACAAAGTCTATTAAAGATTAAACATCAAATTAACCCTCCCCAAAGAGGCACACAAAATACCCATTGAAATTGAGAATGACATTGTCTATTATATAGGAAAAACTAAGAGAAACCTTACAAAATGCATTTACGAACAGCAATATTCATTATGCTCTCCGTACGGTAATACAGCCCTTAAGGATTATGTTTTAGGAACTGAAAAAGCAAAACCATTATGGAATCAAGCAAAAATAACAGCAACTCCCCCAGCCTTATTAAACTTGAAATTCAGGAGAAATTGCAAATAATAAAGTATGATAAACGCACCATTAATTATACCCATTCCAGAGACTTGGCGAGAATGTGGCAACCTTTTCTGCATCTATTAAAAGATCAAGATGCTAATGTTTGGAGAACCAGACCGGATGAAATCCATGAGCAATTATGCTCGGATGAAACATTGTCATAATTTTTATATTTTAACTTTTTAAATTAAGTTTTATAAACTATGTATTTTAATGTGTAACATGCTGTGTTATATTTTATAAATTTGATTTTTACACTTGCGAACAATTGTTTATCTGATTATTTTATTTTTGCAAATGTGAGTGCCTGTTGAATAACATACTGTAATACAAAATGCACATTCATTGTGTAATAACTAATAACAGATGTAAATAATATAAATTGTAGCAGTAGGATACTGATTTAAATTATCATTTTAACATTATGTCAAGAACTAAAGATCCGATATGGAATCATTCTATATGCAAAACTAAAGAAGGGAATACTGGAAAATGGGCCATATGCAAGATATGCGAAAAGGAAATAGTTTTATAATTTGTGATTTGAAAGAGAAATTGTTTAACTTAAAATTTTGTTAGTGTTTAAAAAAAAGAAAAATATATATATTATTTATAATTATATATGTAAAAAGTACTATTTTATATTAGAATAATGTTTTATGTTAGTTTTTATATAATGTACAATATGTATAGGTGTTTAAGTTCCATTAAATCTGAAAATATTTATCATAAGTTGACAATTTTGAAAATATCGGATATATATCAAAATATCGGATATTTTTGATATTTTCGAAAATATCATGATATTTACGAATCCTGATCAAAAATAATGTTAGCTATTAAGGCTTCAATAAAGTTTTGAATGATCCATTTAAATTCACATTTATATGGTAACCATGACTGTTGGTGTAGGTTGACATGACTATGTTATGCTTTTGAGACAAGGAAGATTTTAAGAGTTAGGCATAAAAAAATTATGACTTATGTAATATTAGTGTTGCCAAACTTTAATTTCAAGTGCAAAATAGTACTAACGGCTGGTAATTTCAAACTCTGTGTGTGTGTACCTATAATTTTCACAAAATAATTTTAATTTTATATTTGCATTACCAGGTTAATGCAGATCTCAAAAAAATGCTCATAGCATCCCTTGGGGAAGATATGGAAGAAAAAGTTCAACATATGACTGAAGATAAAGCTCGCTTAGGTATGAATGTGCTACAGTTTACCGATGAATTAATCCAGAAGAACGAAGATATTGACAAGCTGTCTGCACAGTGTGATGTTTGGAAGAGTAAATTTGAAGCTAGCAGGTAATTACCATTTAGTATATCTGAGTACAAACTTTTTTCTTTTTTTTTTATGACACCAAAAGTGCTAAGCCTTTTATATTAATACTAGTATATAATCCCATCAAAAATGACGGAATGTGAAATCAATTAAGGTAGTGAATCAACGAATGCTTTGCCTGCTTTGCTGGAGACTAATGTGCAAGTTGCACCTGATGGGTCTAATATGCAAGTTGTACCTGACGGGACTAATGTGCAAGTTGCACCAAGCGAACAAATTATTTCTTTTAACGAAAATACCTACTAACCCAGGACGATAGGTCTAATATAATGTATCATATATCTCGTAATATAACTCAGTACTTATTTCGCTTCCTTCTTCGACTCGTTTTAATACGCATTTTTTATATGCATGGGCAAATTTAATAATTTTTTAATTTTTCGCATGAAAACATTATTTCATCTTATGCCTCCCCCCCCCCCCTCCAAAAAAAAAAAAAAATATATATATATATAACAATAACTGGTAAATTTGTTTAGCAACAATCATAAATTTAAATGTCCAATTTTGAAATTATTTTCATATTTTAATTAATTCTAAAATATCTAATGAAAACTTCGTTACAAATAAGGTAGGTACCAAATGAAAGGTACCATTTTTGTAACGAAGTAACCTTAGGTACCTTATTTGTAGCCTTATTTATTTTAACTAATTTGAAAAATCTGACATCACAATCAACTGTTTGTTTATACCAGATAAGTACATTATCATGATTGCAAGAAAATGATGTAATAACTATTAGCCCATAATTTTTATGATTGAATTTTATATTACATTTTAATTTTATCCTCCATGGGTATTTTAGAATTGTAATGGTAGTTATACACTTTCGTTGAAATCTTTTTACATATTGAGGTTGAGAATAAGGGAAAAGTGCAAGCACAAAAAATGTTCAGCTTTGAAAGATCTTTCTAATGATGTAGCGTTTATGCAGATTAATAAAAAAAAATATAAAAATAAAAATAAAATTACATAGCATTTCCAAGGGAAAAAAAATGGCTACCAAAAGTCTCTGTTTTGAAGCGGTCTAAACCGGAATCGTTCCTGACAGAAGATGGTCATTATTATTATTAATAATATGTACTGTATATTTGTCATAAGAAATATACAAAAATTGGTAATTGGATATTTTAGAGAGTGAAACATGGAAAAAAAATTCTTAGTTAGTTCTTTATTTTGGAAGTTCATATTTGTTGCCTTGTTCTTCAGCTCAACTTTTATACTACATTTTAGAAAACTTTTATTGATACCTAAATTCTAACAATTTTAGTTTTTAAAAAGTTTGTTCCAAATCTGAGTAAATATTTTTAATTTCAATTCACTCATTCTTACATTTGAGTTATTTTAAAGAAATATATTTTAAAATTCTTGCGTCAAAGATAATTTTGAACTTATTTGATAATAAACTAGATTAGAATATAGCTGAAAGATTACACTGTTTTTTAAAAGAAGAATGATTTGAAAATATTAATTTATTTTTTTTTTTTTGTGTGAAACGATGTATTAAAAAATCTTTGCTCATATTTTCATTTTGACTTTTAAAATATGAGGTACTAGTTAGTTCAGTACATGTTCTTCCTACTAAAAGTCATTAATTTCAGCTAACTTATTCGCTGGCTTGAATTTTGAAATATTGATTCAGCTGCTCTAGAAACAATAATGTAGTTCCATAAATAAATTAATAGTTATTTTCAACTCCAGCCTTGCTTGTATAACAATAAATAATTATGATTATATAATTTCAACCTAATATAACATACATTTAGATTGAAAGGTGGAATTAAATTCAACAGGTGTAGAAAATCTTAGCCCATTCAATTTGTTCTCATTTTAAATGAGCAAATAAATTCTGATCAAGAGTTGATTTGGAAGTTTAGGTGCCAGTGACTCTTATCCTGGTCAAGTCACTTTTTGCTCTTTTGAAAATTTATGCAGCCTTTTCATCTATTTTTATGTTAAATTAGTCAAAAGTTATATAATTATAATTAACAAACTTAGTAATTAGAAGAAACTTCAGGGCTTCCTATTTATGAAAGTATTGTTTTTAATAGTAACTTAAAATTTTTAGTGGATTATAATTTTAAATTACTGAAGTGTACATTCTATTAAATGGCTTTGAAGAAAGAAAGAAAAAGTCTGTATTTATGGTTTATTATAAGGAAATTTCATTCAACTGTCTTTATTATGTGAGAATCGTTAACCACATAGTTTAACCACATTCTCCTAAATTGTTTATATTCTGCCAAAAATCACACATGCATTACATCCGAACATATCTCTTTATATTTTCATATAATGTGCATTCTAAGTTATATTTTAATATTTTTAGAGCATTTTTAATGATTAAAACCTGTGATTATTTTATCATAGTTACATATGTGAGTGATTTTGTTATAAAAACTTGGAAGTATGTATATAACATAAACTATATTAATGTAAAAATAGAAATAATGTGTTTTAAAATAAAATGTAAGCTTACAGGACCAAAGCTTTTCAGAATAAGCTTTGCCACACAACATTAAAAAATGTCGTAAACTAAACTTGATGGTAGCGTTTCTCAACAAGAAAAGCT
This sequence comes from Salticus scenicus, assembly GCA_963930645.1. Classification (NCBI taxonomy): domain Eukaryota; kingdom Metazoa; phylum Arthropoda; class Arachnida; order Araneae; family Salticidae; genus Salticus; species Salticus scenicus. The sequence continues at coordinate 48,127 of CAWVNO010000282.1, forward strand.
GTGAAAAACCATGCCCACATACCGTATATTTCTGAATATAAGCCGATCCGTATATAAGCCGAGAGTACATTTTTCCCTGCAGAAATTTGCCCAAAATTGCAAACCCGTGTATAAGCCGAATTGAAAAAATACTCTTTTTAAAGTTCGAGTATATCGCCAAAATGGAGAAAATATTGCCAATCTATACAACCTTCAGGATAATGTTGTCCTAAAAATCTTTTCCATATAATTTTTCAAAGTTTAAAAAAAACATTTATATTGCCTATTAATTATGAGGAGAGCTTATTTTTTTTTTTTGTTTTAAATGACTAGTGTTTAGTGCTATGTATAAGTTAAGTTTAATTTGAAAATATAAACAATACAATGTATTGGTTTATTATAATATTTAAGGATAAGTTTTATTAAAACAACTTTATTTAAAGATATAACTTACCTTTATTCTTTATTCAAGCAAATAACTTATCTTTTCCTATTTTTAAATACTTTTGAAATTATATTTCTTCATTTAATTCATATAGGATAAAATTGTAATTTTTGTTTACATTCTTTGAACACATCGTTCAGGCCAGTTGAATTCCAATATGGCGATACTTACTTTTGCGGCCCATAGATGGCGTACGTATTCAGCGTCGTCCGTTGTCACGGTAACGAATTACGTACGATGGCCATGTTTTGGATAGCCTGGAAGGGAGAAATGTGTTGACTGGTGATTGGTTGTTCTGGAATCCGGTGATAAATGTATATAAGGATGTATTAAATAGCTTTACTTTCTCTTGCTTATAATTTTCATTTGTATTTATGATGATTTGAAAAGTTTAAATACGTTTTAAGTATTTTTAGTTTGCCTCAAAGTATGAGGGCATTTTTATTTTCTGTTTATTTAAGTTGCAGTCTATATTAATGTCATTTGAAGGCCTTTTTGTGCTAATGCTGAGCAATGAAAACATTAATTCTACTTATAAGCAGTTAGTTTTTGGTAAATAGTTTTTCCCTCATGGCAAGTTTAAATACCATTCTTCTAACTATCACTAGCAAAGTCTATATTTTCTGTTAAGTTTTAAATTTCCTTGTTAAGTTTTAAATAAATATTGTTATGGATGTTAAACTCTGTTTTTATTTAAAAACTGCACACTATGCCTTGTTACATAAAATATGAGCCAAATATTTCACTGCAATCTGCTGGATACATTTTTAACATGTTAAGACAGTTAATCTAGTCTACATGATAACATTGGTTATGGGCATGTCATTTGGCCTTACTTTGTTTACAGTTTAGATGTGCAGCATATTTTTACAATGGCTATGAGTTTAACTCCTTCTATTGAAAAATTAAATGCCAGTAATTATATTACTTGGCAGAAAGATATTCGTTTTATTCTTATAAGAGATAACTGCTGGGAATTGGTTGCTAAAAAAGAAACTTTGCCAGAGGATGATGGAAAACCGGAAACAACTAAGCTTATTACAGATTTTAAGCATAGGTCAAGACTTGCGCTGTCTACTATATACTTGCATATATCTCCTGAAGTTCGATGTATTATAGAAAATTGTAATGACCCAGTTGAAGCATGGGAGGCTTTAAAGAAAAATTTCTTGTCAGACTCACGAGCAAGACATATCCAATTATTTACTGAATTTGTAAAATGTGACATGCTACAAAATGAGTCTGTAACAGCGTATGTGAATCGATTGAGCCGTACAATTGAACTGTTGAGAGAAATGGGTCGTCCAATGGAAGATATTTACTGTTGTTATCAGCTTCTACGACATCTCCCGAAGAAGTTTAATTCTGTGGTTCAAGATATGATGCGATGGAAGTCAGATGAGTTCAAGTTCACTACTTTGGTGTCTGAATTAACGTCTGAGGAAATCCGTTTGCAGTTACAGAAAGATGATGAGCAGCTGGTAGAAGTTCAGACTATTCAATATAAAGGTAAACAAAAGTTTTATAAACCTTTATTATGTTTCAATTGTAATAAACCAGGTCACTTTAAGAAAGACTGTTTAAATAAGAACTTTAATGCAAAATTTAATTGAAATTCTAATGTTAAATCAAATGTAAATCCTAAGTTTAAAACTAAAAATGTTAAATCCCAAAGGAAGATTGCTTGCTCTGTCAATTCGGTCAATGAACCTTCATATTATATTGCACAGGTTAATTTTAGTGATGTTGGTGGCGATAATCTTTGGATTTTCGATACGGCCGCGAGTCATCACTGTTGTCGCAATAAAAACCTGTTTTCTGAATATTGTCCTTTTGAAGGTGGCCATTGATGGAGTAAGTTTTCCGATTGTTGGGAAAGGTGTAGTTAAATTGAAATTTGGTAATAATGATGTATATCTTAAAGATGTTTTGTTTTTCCCTGAATTGAGGAAAAATTTGATTTCTGGTGCAAAATTAGACTTTAATGGTGCCAAGTTCACTGGAGGTGGTGGTAGAGTAAATGTTTTCGACAAGTTTGATAAACCTCTTTTTTATGCCAAACTTAAAAATGGTCTTTACTATGCCTATGCCAAGTGTTTAAAAGCGAATGGGGGGCTATCTGATGAACCCGTTGTAGCTAATTTAACTGACTTAGAGAATTGGCATTCTCGTTTCGCTCATATTAGTCCGGAACTTATAGTCAAAACTAGTAAGCACAATGGTGTGAAAGGGCTTCCTAAGCTTAAATTAAAAAAGTTTTCGTGTGAACCTTGTCGGGTAAGTAAACAAAATTGTGTTTCTTTTAAGTCGGTTGATTCTGTTCATGGCATTAAATCACCCTTGGAGAAAGTGTACATGGACGTTTGGGGTCAAATTCCAATTTTGGGAAAAAGAGGGGAAAAATTTTTTCTTTCAATAATTGACGGTTTTTCACGTAAAATGACTTTATACCCAATGAAGGATAAGTCACAGGTGTTTAGTATTTTTGAAAGGCACATTACCAGAGCTGAGCTTAGTCTTGGAAAGAAGTTGAAAACTATTAGGACAGACAATGGTTCTGAGTTTGAGAACGAGAGCTTCCGTGACTTTTGTAATAAAAGGGGGGTTGCTCACGAGCTAACAAACACCTATACACCAGAAGAAAATGGTGTTTGTGAAAGGCTTAATCAAACAGTTCTAAATTGTACTCGTGCTATTCTGTCCGATAGTGGACTTCCTTTTTCTTTTTGGCCAGAGGCTGTGCTTTATTTTTGTTACACTTGGAATCGTGTGATTCATAAAAACCAGGAAAAAACTCCTCTTGAACTTTATACTGGAAGAAAACCTTCGGTTAGACACCTGAAGCCTTTTGGTTTAGTAGTGTATGTCGGAGTTCCTAAACAGAGACGCGACCACAAACTTATGTCAAAGGCAAAAAAGGGAGTAATCGTCGGTTATGCTCTTCGTACAAAAGGATATAGAGTCTGGATAGAAAATGAGGATAGGATCGTAGAGACTGTAAATTTAACTTTCTCCGATCGTATTTTTAATCAGCGCAGTGGGGCGGTGATGGGCCCTTCGTTGGAAGAGTTGGGTCAGTCTCCGAATAGTCCGGTTGATTGTGGTGGTTCCGATCCCGTAGACATTGTGTTTGGAGGGGGGCCTGATGATTCCGACGGGGAGTCTATCACTGAACTACCTGATACTAATGACTCTTGTTCTAAAATTGTTTGGAGGAGAAAGCCAGTACCGAGACCTCATGGTGATAGGACAGATATATATTATTACCCTAACGATAAAACTACTAGATTGAGATCTTTAAATGAGGTTAAGAGTTATTGTGAACGTAATAATATTGTTTTCGAACCTTCCTTGTTTGATTTCTCTGGTAGTAATAAATTTGAAGGGGTGGTTAATTCAAATGATCCTGTTTCTAACCATGTTAAAAAGGAAACCTGACTAGAACTTTCTATACCTAGAACTTATAAACAAGCTATGAAGTCACCTCAAAATTCTGAATGGATTAAAGCTATGGATGAGGAAATTTCAAATATGAATCAGCGTAAAGTATGGCATTTAGTCCCTTTGCCTGATGGGAAATCTTTACTAGGTAACAGATGGGTTTATACCATTAAAAAGGATGAGAGTGGGAATATAGCTAGGTTTAAAGCTAGGCTCGTCGCTCAGGGGTACTACTATAGAGGTGCCAATTATTACGATTTGTCCGTAATTATTACGGATTTACGGCAATAATTACGGCATTACGGACAACATATAAAAATTACGGATTATACGCTTTAAAAAAATCGCGGAATATCGATCGTTAAAAAAAAATAATCCCCGTTAACGATCGACGATAAAACGCACAATGGAAGCTTTCCAATTCTCAACCTTCCTCCATCCACAACATAAATGTCAGTATTCATTTTTAACTTGCTTTATTAGATTCTAGAAACTATAAAGACATAGAATTATACAATATATCTCGCTGATGTATTTTTTTTAACCCCCCCCCTCCCCTCTTTTCTTATCTCCAACTAGCCATCGACGATTAAAAACTCTGCAGAAACCTTTAGTTTCCCCATCTATCTCCATCAGTAACATAAATGTCAATATTCATTTTAAACTTGCTTTATTAGATTATAGAACCTATAAAGAAATATAATTGTTTCATTTCTCATTCACCTAATTATTTATATTTTGACTGCCCCTCCCCCCTTCCCAGCTAGTGATCAAAGCTTACTTCTACAACCAAAAAAAGTGATAGAAGTGCTCCATATTTCTCACATATGCAATTATTTTTAGGCTTTATTACTGAACTTGATGAATCTATTTGTTTTTCCTTAATAAATTTAAAATACATTCTGTATCATCTAACAAAATATATGCAAGATACATAAAGAAAAGAACAATGTTTTAGTATTTAATGCCATAAAAACAGTTGTCTATTAAAAAGTGACTATTAAAAAATAATAATAAATTAAATAAAATAAATTTTTGTAACACCTCCCCCCCCCCCAAAAAAAAAAAAAAAAAAAAAAAAAAGAGAGAGAGAGAGAGAGAGAGATCCATATATTCCCACACACACACACTTCAAAGCAGGTTTTAAAAAAAAATCTTTCATTTTGTAAGAAGGTAAAAAAAATACATATTTATTTACTTTTGTTTAGAAATTTTTCCAATTTTCTATTTAATATATTATATATTTGTTTACAAAAACTGTGCAATTCGCTATTATATGTGTGTTTGGGCGTAAAAATTATTTCGTGAGGCGGTTCACGTTTGATTAATACATATAACTCTGATTACTGATAGCTCTTATTGAAACTTGGCACCTCTACTACTAAATTCGGGGGGATACCTATGACGAAACATTCTCTCCAGTGGTGAACTTTTCTGTTATTCGTTTTTTCTTTTCCCTTTTAGTTTCCTGTCTTAAATGGCAAAACATTCAGTGTGACATTAAATGCGCATATTTATATGCTCCTCTGAAAGAAGAGATTTATATGTCACAACCGCTTGGTTATATTGTTCCTGGTGAGGAAAATTTAGTTTGCAAATTAGACCGTGCTCTGTATGGTTTACATCAGAGTGGTCGTTTGTGGTTTTTCGAATTAAATAAGGTTCTTTTAAGTTTAGGTTTTCTTAAGTTTAACTGGTGTAATTGTTCATATTATTTTGAGGACTTTATAATTTTATTAGTCTATGTCGACGACATAGTTATTTTTGGAAAAACTCGGGCTCAAATTGATTCCATAATTGAACTTTTGGGGGGGAAATTTTATCTTAAAGTTTTGGGTAAAACGAAGAAATTATTGGGTGTTGAGTTTAGCTATGATAACGATGCTGTTCAAATTTATCAGGCATTGTACACAGATGAAGTTTATAAAAGGTTTAACTCATTTAAAATACCATATACTTCTTTACCTATTATAAAAGGGTTAAAATATTCAAAAAGGGATTGTCCAAGCAATAAGGCTGAAATGGAAGAAGTCGCAAGATTACCATATAGGAATATCTTGGGTTGCCTTTCGTTTTTAGCTAGTAGGACTAGACCAGATATAGCGTATGCTGTGAATATTTTTAGCCAGTTTCAAAATTCTCCGGGTTTAACCCATTGGAATGGTTTGCTTAAATTACTTGGTTACGTTTCGGGTACCAAGAATTTAAAATTAAATTTAAATTGTAAAAATTCTAGTTTAGTCGCTTTCTCTGATGCTGATTTTGCTATGAACAGAGACGACTTTATTTCAATGGGGGGTCAAATAATATTTTTAGATAATAGTCCAATTTCATGGTGAACTTTTAAGGAAAAAGGGGTGAGTCTTTCCACAATGGAAAGCGAATTTATTTCAATGTGTGAATGTGTGAAAGAACTTATGTGGTTCAATCGTATTTTGGAGGATTGTATTGAATTTAATTTAATCTCCGAAAAATACTCTTTACCAACCCTTTTTGCCGATAATATGTCAGCTATTGAATTTACAAAATCACCTATAGAGAAAAATATGTCCAAGCACATAAATGTGAAATTATTTTTTATTCGCGAGTGGCTTTTTGAGGATAAATTCGAATTAAAATATGTTAAATCTAAATCTAACTTGGCGGATCCCTTTACAAAGCCACTTACTAAAAGTGACTTGCTTAATTTTGTAAATAAAATATTTGTATAGTAAATTTCTAAGAAAAAAATATCTGTAAATTTCATATATATATAGTAAAAATTGTAATTTATAAAGTATAAATTTTGGATATGTATCCTTATTTGAAGTTTTTGAGGTGCAGAATATTTTGGATGTTTTCTTCTGATCTTCATTGCTTTGTCATTGTAAAGAAAGTTTTTTTTTTACTTAGGATGAGTGTAAACGTGGCCACGAATGTTTGAGTTATGTGATTGTTATAATTGTTTAACTAATCTTTTATTGTTTTCAGTAATGGGGTGATGAAGATTACAATAAAAATTTCTTAATGCATCATTTTTTTATATATTATTAATATATATTTTTCTATTTTGTAGTAGATTTATTGAGTGTTTTAAATGAACTGAACGGATATGGTGGACCTTTTTCAAGAATTGATGGATTGCCTCTGTATAAAAGAAGATTAATGTGATATTGTTATACTGCTTTTATATATATATATATATATATATTTTTTTTGTTAATGCTAGTGATGGTTAATGTTTCAAAATGATATGATGGGGGCATTGTTGTCCTAAAAATCTTTTTCATATCATTTTTCAAAGTTTAAAAAAAAACATTTATATTGTCTATTAATTATGAGGAGAGCTTATTTTTTTTTTTTTTTTTTTAAATGAATAGTGTTTAGTGCTATGTATAAGTTAAGTTTAATTTGAAAATATAAACAATACAATGTATTGTTTATTATAATATTTAAGGATAAGTTTTATTAAAACAACTTTATTTAAAGATATAACTTACCTTCATTCTTTATTCAAGCAAATAACTTATCTTTTCCTATTTTTAAATACTTTTGAAATTATATTTCTTCATTTAATTTATATAGGATAAAATTGTAATTTTTGTTTACATTCTTTGAACACATCGTTCAGGCCAGTTGAATTCCAATATGGTGATACTTACTTTTGCGGCCCATAGATGGCGTACATATTCAGCGTCGTCCGTTGTCACGGTAACGAATTACGTATGATGGGCGTGTTTTGGATAGCCTGGAAGGGAGAAATGTGTTGACTGGTGATTGGTTGTTCTGGAATCCGGTGATAAATGTATATAAGGATGTATTAAATAACTTTACTTTCTCTTGCTTATAATTTTCATTTGTATTTACGATGATTTGAAAAGTTTAAATACGTTTTAAGTATTTTTAGTTTGCCTCAAAGTATGAGGGCATTTTTATTTTCTGTTTATTTAAGTTGCAGTCTATATTAATGTTATTTGAAGGCCAGCATCCTTTTTGTGCTAATGCTGAGCAATGAAAACATTAATTCTACTTATAAGCAGTTAGTTTTGGGTAAATAGTTTTTACCTCATGGCAATTTTAAATACCATTCTTCTAACTATCACTAGCAAAGTCTATATTTTCTATTAAGTTTTAAATTTCTTGTTAAGTTTTAAATAAATATTGTTATGGATGTTAAACTCTGTTTTTATTTAAAAACTGCACACTATGCCTTGTTACATAAAATATGAGCCAAATATTTCACTGCAATCTGCTGAATACATTTTTAACATGTTAAGACAGTTAATCTAGTCTACATGATAACAGATAATCTGTCAAATGAAATTGCGCAAAATGCGTGCTTATCCAATAGAATTCCTTACCTTGCTTAGCTACGGCATAAAACGTTGGCAGTGTGTTCGGCAACGGCAATAGTTTTCTGGCAACCCTATCAGAAGCGAGGCAAACACAGACGCGAACGCAAGTCCCGGCAGCTGAAAACGATTTTTACCGTAATACCGGGCCGGCGCCGGAGACCTAACCCTAACGTGGATGATGCAATGCCACCGCTGGATGTTTACATAAATAAGCCGTTTAAAGACCGATTGCATCGATTTTTTTTAATGACTTATCTAAATTATTTTGTATATTTCTACTTTTCAGTATTTTTATCAGTGCTTCAAGGCAATCTTCAAAAAAAAAAAAAAAAAAAATCTATAAAAAAAAATGAAGCTTTGCCGCTTTTGCTAGTGTAAGCCTAGAAACATTTTAAACAGAGATGATTTAAATTTAATTGTATAAATTAAAAATATGATCGGGAGCCCTGTTTTTTAAAGTTTCTCTTATACTATTTCTGAATCAGACAGAGAATTTACTCCATACGTGCACTCTGCCGATGACTTCAGTTACCGGAGGTCAAAATGAAATGTAAACACACGTGACTACATCAAGCGTTTTGTAAAATAAATTTAAAATTGCTAATTTAAGAGTTTTATATGTGATAATTATTTAAAAATAAGGTTTAATATCACTATTTTACTTTATATATACTTTTTAAGCTTAAAATATATGTATTCAATCATTGTTTCTAAAGTACGTTTTTTGCTAGAAATGTAGATCCGTATATAAGCCGACCAATATAATTCAGCTTCCGAAAAATTTCCAAAAATTCTCGGCTTATACACGGAAATATACGGTAGTTAATTCTTTAAAATGTTATCTCCAATGTGGTTAATGTAGTGATCATTTGCTTGAAATTACTAGTAAACATTTGATATTAAATATAAAATTTGTCAGATGTTTGCTAGTAATTTCAAGTTTGCTTGTAATCACATTTACAGTGTTTACTTAAGGCTAGAATTAAAAAAACATCAAAAATAATTTTTTGAATTGATCTTTATTATGAATTAGGATGTAAATATGGAAAAAAAAAATGAATGTGATAGTAATTAAAGAGAAAAATGTTAATATATGCAATTTTTGAAACATATGGAAAATGCATTTTGGGAATTTTAAAAATTTGGAAAATAGCAAAAACAGTTTGCTTATGAAAAAATCTGGTGTTTAACAACCACATGACTTCCTTTACCCACTATTACGTGCATTATATGCACTTTTTGTATAGGGTCAGAAGACATAAAATTGGTCTACAAATTAGACAGCTAACAAGTTTTCTGTGAGAGAAAACTGATACATGCGTGTGTAAAGATGTAAAACAGAGTTTTACATAGGTGATTAAAAAAAAAAAAGAAAATCATTAGAGCCGCTTTTGAGATAGCGATTTTCACCAAAATTTGGCTAGCTCAATTATTAACCGAAAAACAATAATTATATATGAAAGAATATCTAGAAGAGAGTTAATTTGGGAAGTTTGAAAAAAAAAAAAAAATCATTACAGCTGTTTTTAAAGAAACACACTTGTGAGACCTCTAATTGGCCTATTTATACAGGACGGCTATCAATTTTCATGAACTAACCAACTATTACATATGAAAGGACATCTAATAGGGTGTTTATATAGCAACATTGTAGAAAATCGTTAAAGCTGCTTTTGAGATACGGACTTACATTTCTACTTATTATTTTTGGAGATATGATAGTCAGAAGATTCCTCACACACATACACACACACTGACCAATTGCCAAAAACCATCCTTTTCAACTTAGGAGACCTTAAAACATGTAAATCAATTGAAAACTCAATATAGAATTTTTGGACTGAATGCAATACTCTCATTATCTATGGTAGTAGGGTAATGGAAGTAAAATTACTTCATTATTATTGTTATTATAATTTATTTTTTATTAAAAAGAAAGAAAGAAAACTATGCTGTGTTTCATAAAATTGATCAAACAGTTAAAAGTCTTAGACACTTGTTAAGTTGTTTGAAAAGAATATTATTGCACTTGCTCAATTCCTTTCAGAATTATGAGCTTTTGAAATGTGTCTAAGCTTTTTCGATGACCCTGTGTAAACATTAAGAGTAATTATGTTAACATCACTGGATAAGATTGAAAACTTGGCTTGAAAATGAAGTAGTTATTTATTTTTGGTGTTCTAAAGTAACCATTTTGATAAACTTATAGAATCTTGCAATCAAAATCACTCATAGCAACAAAAACTGTACTATAGCTACTTCACTTGGTTGAAGAGTCAGAAATTTAAAACAGTGTTTATTTTAAGCATAATTTCTGATCCATCCCTATTCACCTTCATGCATTAGAATATTTTAACTTTTTTTTATTTCTTTTTTAATTGTTATTAATGTCTTTACTAAGTTAGTAGAATATACAATAATCTATATAAATATATTATACTAGCATGCTACACCCGCTTCACTGGTCACTATTTTCAAATGAATCACTATAGTTAATGAATTCTCAAAATTGCATTAATTTTCATCATCGAAAAAAAAGGAAAAAAAAAAATGTGACTGGAAAAAATGTCGCAAAGGGTCCCCACTGCCCTTGGCAGTGCAGGCAATTGTGTGCTGCACGCACACATTTATGTTCAACACTCTTAATGAATCACTATATTATCGTAAGGAAAAAACATTTTAAAAAAATTCTCCCATCAGTGGAATAATCGGTTCGGGCCACCACTGCCTGCGGCAGCGCATACAGGCACACAAGGCTCGCATGCTCCTTCACCTACCGTTCCTGCCCCTTTTAATTATTTTACACTTTAAAAAATACCCGCAGTCGTTCTCTCGGGCTTTTAAGCCTAATAATACTAATTTCCAACATTTTATCTGAGTTTCTTTATTTTTACCCCTGCGCCCGATCCCTTCCCACCCTTCGTAATAATTCTATACTTTCGAAAATATCCTCAATCGATTTATCGACCTCAAAACCTAACAACACTAATTTTCAGCGCTCTAACTCTTATTTATATATTTTTGTCCTTTCATCTCCCCTTCCTGTCTATCCTAATAATTTTACAAATTCGAAAATATGCACAGTCGATTTGTAGGTATCAAAAACCTCCATGTACCAATTTAATAACATTACTAATTCGAAAATATCCGCAATCGATTTGTAAGTATCAAAAACCTGTATGTACCAATTTTGAACGACCTAACTCTATTTTTATTTTTTGCCCCTCCATCCCTCCTCCTGCCCCTCCTAATAACTTTACAAATTCGAAAATATCCGCAATCGATTTGTAGGTATCAAAAACCTTTATGTACCAATTTTGAACGGTCTAACTCTATTTTTATTTTTTTGCCCCTCTGCCCCCCCACACCTTTCTGACCCTCCTAATAGCTTCGCACTTTCAAAAATATCCTCATTTGACTTGCAGGTCTCTAAAACCTATCTGTACCAATTTTGAACGGTCTAACTATATTTCTATTTTTTTACCCCATAGCCCCCCTTTCCCGCCCCACCTGGGACGAATTTCTAAAATTAAAGAAATTAGTTTCTATGTATTTATGGGAGCTATATTTTAGAGCAAAAATATCTTACACATATATTTTTTTCTGTTTGCAATATAAAAGATTATTTCAAATCATGTTTTGCCCCCTCTCCTTCCCTCTTGGGGGCTGAATTTCGAAAATTCCAAAAATTAGTTTTTAGGTATTTGTATTAGCTATATATTAGAGCAAAAATTTCACATATATCTGTTTTTCTGTTTGAGATATATAGGAGTATGCAAAACCATGTTTTGTGCATGTGAAATCACGTTTTGCCCCCTTTCCCCCCTTGGGGACCGAACTTCTAAAATTCCAGAAATTGTTTTTTAGATAATTAAATTAGCTATATGTTAAAGAAAAAAATTTTACGGATATCTGTTTTTTTCTTTGAGATATGAAGTTTTTTGTGAAATCACATTTTGCCCCCTACACCCCCTTGGGGGCGAATTTCGCAAAATTGCTTCTTAGGGGGTACTTAAACTATATTTTCTATAATCTGACCCAGTTTCGAGTCAGTGGCTCCAGTAGATTTCGCTGTGTGCTGATGAGTCAGTGAGTGAGTGAGTGGAAGTACTCTTTTATATGTATAGATTTGTATCATAAATAATCTATAAAATAATTAATGAATCCAGTGACAAAGATGGTCATTGAAGCAGCAGTTTTCCAACCTGATGACGACCGCGATTAGCATGTCGAAATATATAGTAATGCTCCCAGTGGCAGAAAGATTTGTAGCTGTCTGGGACAGGCTTTTAAAATTTCGTAATCTGTCTGCAAAATTTGTGTGTAACCAGGGTGAAAATGGCTTACACTGAAAAAGCCTGAAAGCTGATTTGGGGGGAGGGGGTAACATCAGTGGTGATCTCGTGCAACAATACACAAATACAATTTTACTACAGAACAATATAGTATAAACAATTGTATTCATTCAATTAAATATTTTATAGCAATGTTTGATACAACACAATATAAATAATTACGTATAAATAATAAAAATATTGGTTTTAGTTTTGATACAGAAATTTTTATAAGTGAATTGTTATCCGAAAGTGTGGACAAATTTTTTTATCAGTGCAGATAAAAACTGTCCGCGACTATGTCGCTGTGCCGCAGTGCTTCTGCCACAGGGGTAATGCTGCTCTTTTAAAGAACTTTGAGATATTTTTAAATGTTTTTAAGGTTTAATTCATCCTTTTATATATAATTTAATTTTTTTTTTTTAAGTAAGGAAAATTGAAGAAGGTTGCTAAAGGTTAACCCCTAATTAACTATATTCAAACAGTTGTTAACTGAGATCATTGAACGTATTTAATGTCATAAAAAAATTTTTATTCTATAAATTAAATTAAATATTTATACTTATGTTTTATTTCTTTTTAGTGTGATGGTAGATGACTTAGCCAGGTGGAAAGTGGCCTTATCTCAAAAATTAAATGAAGCAGCAGCAGCTCTTGATACAGTCTTAAAGGAACATAAGTTTCTTTTTGAGCAGCTATGCACTACATATAAGTAAGTAAAATTTTATAAACCATATTCTACAGATTATTTCATTATCAATATTTCCTTTTCTTGTACAAATTAGTTTTTTATTTATCGTCATTTAGGTGATTTGAAAGATTTTGACAGATATTTTATACTAATTTCTTGAATTCTTTCAACATATTTCCCACCACAGTTTCCTATCATCTTTTTTTTTCCCCAGCATACTTTTACTTATATCTTTAAATATGAGCCAGGCTTTCTTTCCAAACTATATCATGTTTTTTTTTTTTTTTTTTTTTTTTTTTTTTCCCAGAAATCCTTTTAATTATGCACTTTTTCTTAGTATAACTTTCTTTTAATGATTAGTTAATTTAGATATGATAAAGTTCTCATAAAAAAAAAAAAAAAAAAAAAAAAGAATATTTTCAATTCTAAAAATGAAATATATCTAGATATTTTACAGGAGCAAATAGAGTTAAACTTTAAACTTTATTACTTTCTAATAAATTAACCACTTCACCGGCTGCTGTTGTGTGTGGAAGACTAAATTTCCCCTGAGTTATCTCGGGATAGCCAGTGAAGTGGTTAAAGACCACACACGTTTGTTATATTAGGGTGTATTGATTTTTTTTTTTTTTTTTAATCAAATTTCCAATAGTGTGGAAAAGTTGCCTAATGCTATTGTTAGTATGTGTGCAAAATTTTGTTGATCTGAGTTAATATGTTCAGTTGCCTCTGGGGCATATCTCATTATATAAAATTCATAATTTTATCATTTTTTAAATATATATATTTTTTAAATAAGAAATTGGAATCCTTAGTTCCAATAGGGCCGAAAAATTGCCATATGTATTCTTAGAGTGTGTGCATTTTTTTATTGATGTGGGTCAAATGGCTTCAGTTGCCTCTATGTGTCACTTATCTGGCCAAACTCGCTCATTTTAATGATTTTCATTCAACACTTCTACGACTGTAATTATTTTAATTATGGTTATTTCTATTCACTTTTTTTTGTATGAACAAATTATGCATTTGTGCAAATGTGCAATGAGTATACTGTTTAAAAAAAAAAAAAAAAAAAACATGTAAAGGGTCTAGCAGGATAAGGTAGGGTCAGCGGCCCTAGAAAGGTATTTTGAAAATGACTCGTGTGGTAACATCTGCGAGATGTGAAACTACCATTGACACAAATTCAGCCTCTCATCTCGCTGCGTTCTGGAGATAATGGATCAAATAGACACTAGAGGGGATAATTTTTAAAATTGATTTTTATGAAAACTATTACAGCTACACTAATGAAACAAAACTGTTCGTTAGACAAAATATTAGTCTATATTATATATTTTTTGTAGAATTTTTCTATCGTATTTACTATTAATAAAAAATGAAAATTTTTTTTTTCAAGATTTTATTCCTAGTTCATGCAGAGGTACAATCACAGAAAAAATATATAATGTAGCTTACTATGTCTAGTAATACTACCAAAAAGTGTATAAATATAAAATGGGTGCAACACTTCCAAAAAAAATTAAAACTTCTTATGACCGTCTTAGGTACTAATGACTTTACATTTGTCTTTTGATTGAAATTTTTATTACTGTATTAAAAAGTAGTAAAACATGTTTATTACTGAAAAATACATTAGTAAGTAATTAAAAATATAAGTAAGACGTTGCTTTTGACATAAAGAGTTGAAAATTGTTTGTGGAACTACGTTTTTAAAGAGCAAGACGCAACTTTTCGCTTTCCAGCTAGTTGCGTGTGTATAATTTAATTTGTAGCATTTTGTTTATTCCTCAACCTATGGAAGCCTCTGCGCAAGCGCTAATTCAACGAGTTCACTGTTAAAATAGAGGTGGCAGTCATCTGGCTCAGAGAAAACGAATGATAACAGAGCGCGAATTATTGGATGTTTTCCAAATCACAAGCTGGCACACATCCAACATTTTGGACGTGTCATCGCTTGGTAGTTTTAAGGAACGTGGCTGCAATATACCTAATATTCTTCTACCCCAACCAGTATATTAGCTCAACTTAAATAATCTTCTGCGTATTGTTTCAGAGTATTTCAACTTTTAATTTTTCTAGAGAAAACTATTTTATTGTGTTTTAGTGAGTAATTGTACACAAAATATGTCTGGTAAATGTAAAAACTGTCGTAGATGTCATAGATTACTGTATTAAAAAGAAGTAACATGTTTATTAAGAACGTACAACTTTGTGAAAGCTCTAAATTACAGTTGTTATTCATGTTAAAAAAGAAATATGCTGAATATTTAAAAATTAAGTCAAAGAAAATATTTATTGTAATACAAAATATATTATTAAAGTATAATTAATCTTCATCGCTGTCCTCATTAATAACTGCGTGAATCTCTTCTGGTGTAAATATATCAGATAAAGCTTGTGCTGGACATAAGATTCGGGAAAGATATCGGGCATAAGACAAGTAATAAACAATTGCGGCCATGTGAGAACAACATCCTACTGAGACCATCAAGACAGTTGCAGCAATATCGGCGTATGCTTTCGATTGTCGTTCCAATTGATATCCAATATAAACATGATAAATTTTACGGTTCACATGCCTTGATCTAACTTCCTGTTTTAATATGCTGGTTGTGGTTTTAACAAACTATACTGTGAGGTTGCATTCTTCGTCCATTATCTCCGCTAAATAAGACAAAGCCTATGAGAGTTGGTAGGAGCCAGTGAAACACATAGCTGGTTTTATTTAACTGAAGGAAATCTAGGATTTAAGTTGCTGAAAAGCCGACTTTCGACGATTCTAATTTTTTATGACTTCTTCACTAAGAGTATTTACAGCACTCATTCTGCTCTCACTGTACTCAAGCCGCTCATCATATTTATTGCCTTCAAAATTTAATTTTTGGCCATAGTTGTTTTGTAGAAATCCAACAATTTTACAGAGCACTTTCAACTTCGGTATAAGTTTGTTATCCAAAAAATTGAGTAGAAGGCGATGTTTTTGAGCTATTGCTTCTACAACCCATCTCAATTTTGTAACTCTTCTTGATTCATCAGCGTCTTCCGTTGTTAGTTGCGCCCTGTTTCCTTTTAAAGCAGGCATAAATACTGTATAGCCTTTACTTTGTAGGAAATCAACTGAATCGTGAAAACCACGATCTACAATAAAAATATCATTTGGTGATAGTAATGTCTGTAAACCAGTAGAGTCTTGTAAAACAAGTTTTAGTATTGAAGCATCATTTTGAGTGCCGTAGAAAGGTCCTGCAAAGTCTATAATATATCCATTTGTAGTGCAGATAGTGAAAGGTTTGCAGAGATTAATTTTTTTCTGCCCAGAGAAAGATTTTCTTTGATAAAAATTATTTTGACTTTTTTGATGTCGTACATAAGTACCACCACAGATAATAACAAGTTGATTATCAGATAGATTTAATAACTTCTTGCCTGTACTGGTTAGAAATAAGATCTTGACGTGTAATAGCACCTTAACTAAAATATTTTGGTAAAATATCTCTCTCAAAACATTTCATGATCTCGTCAAAAAATTCTGATACGTATTGTTCATATTGCAAACCCAAAACAGCAGCAATAGTCTTATTTGAATTTCCTGTCCTTAATTTGAAAAGAAAAATGATTAAGGCTTGCGTCACAGTCCGAGTTTTTGTATTTCTCATTGAAGGTAGCATATGTTTGAGCTCTATAATGTTTTCCCAAGTAAAGCCTGTCAGGGATTTAAGTTGATTTTCTGATAATCCATTTTCTATTCGATCGAACAATGTTAGATTAGATGTTTGAGAAAGTACGTTTATAAAAGTAACTAATTCTGATTTTTTTTTACTTGTATTAGAAATGATGCATAAGCGGGACAAGTCATCTTCATAAATTCTATCATCAATCATACATTCATTGCAGCAACGATCACCATTGGGTATAAAAATCATTTTTTTCTTTTTGAGAAAATGTCACATTGTGTTTCAAGAGATATTACTAGTAGATTTACTTCTACTCCTCATATTATACAGAACCGATGGTTGATATTACTTGTGGAAAAGGCATTTCAATATAATCATCCTCTTCAGAACTAGTTATGCGACACACAAAATCATCATCATTTGTATCTACAGGTTTGACTATCGTAGAATCATTGTCAGTCTCGGAATCACTCACGGTAGGCTTTGAAGTTGAGGCTGCCTTTTTATAAAAACTTAGATGACATTTGTTGCATATTACGTCACTTACCAAGATATTCTTATTGAAACAATCACTGTATGTTTTAGCTTCATTTTCAGTTTTGATAACTTTTCTATACTTGTTATCTTTACGCAAAAATCTGTGACAGCTTTTACATTTACCAGACATATTTTGTGTACAATTACTCACTAAAACACAATAAAACAGTTTTCTATAGAAAAATTAAAAGTTGAAATACTCTGAAACAAAACACAGAAGATTATTTAAATTGAGCTAATATACTGGTGGGGGTAGAAGAATATTAGGTATATTGCAGCCACGTTCCTTAAAACTACCAAGCGACGACGCGTCCAAAATGTTGGATGTGTGCCAGCTTGTGATTTAGAAAACATCCAATAATTCGCGCTCCGTTATCATTCGTTTTCTCTGAGCCAGATGACTGCCACCCCTATTTTAACAGTGAACTTGTTGAATTAGCGCTTGCGCAGAGACTTCCATAGGTTGAGGAATAAACAAAATGCTACAAATTAAATTATACACACGCGACTAGCTGGAAAGCGACAAGTTGCGTCTTTTTCTTTAAAAACGTAGTTCCACAAACAATTTTCAACTCTTTATGTCAAAAGCAGCGTCTTACTTGTATTTTTTAGTAATAAACATGTTTTACTACTTTTTAATACAGTAATAAAAATTTCAATCAAAAGACAAATGTAAAGTCATTAGTACCTAAGACGGTCATAAGAAGTTTTAATTTTTTTTGGAAGTGTTGCACCCATTTTATATTTATACACTTTTTGGTAGTATTACTAGACATAGTAAGCTACATAATATATTTTTTCTGTGATTGTACCTCTGCATGAACTAGGAATAAAATCTTGAAGAAAAATATTTTCATTTTTTATTAATAGTAAATACGATAGAAAAATTCTACAAAAAATATATAATATAGACTAATATTTTGTCTAACGAACAGTTTTGTTTCATTAGTGTAGCTGTAATAGTTTTCATAAAAATCAATTTTAAAAATTATCCCCTCTAGTGTCTATTTGATCCATTATCTCCAGAACGCAGCGAGATGAGAGGCTGAATTTGTGTCAATGGTAGTTTTACATCTCGCAGATGTTACCACACGAGTCATTTTCAAAATACCTTTCTGGGGCCGCTGACCCTACCTTATCCTGCTAGACCCTTTATGTGCCTTTGCTCGTTTAATTTTTACTGTCACAACCATTTTTTACCTACAAGACGTGCATACCCGTATTTTCTGATATGACTTGATATTTTCTGCTATACCACAAGGTTCTTAGTAGTCTTTTACCACTTTTTATTTTATAGTAAACTTCATTAATCATTTGTAGCACATATCTTCAAAGCAATAATACAAAAATTGATTTATATATAAAGTGGTATTCAAAATGATAAACTGCAGGCAAAACGTTAAATAAAGGGTATTTGGCCAAAACTTTCACTGACGGGCAAAAATCCGTAAATTTTGCTGCAATTTTTTTACAGCGAACAGAACCCATAATGATTCATTCTAATAATTGTTTATTAAAATGCAAACAATAAAATATTCAGGTTGAAAAGGATAGAATACAATTGAAGTATGGATCAATTTGTTTATACAAAAAAAAAGTTAATAGAAATAACCATAATTAAAACAATTACAGTCATAGAAAGATTGAAGAAAAATCATTAAAATGAGCGAATTTGGCCAGATAAGTGACCCATAGAGGCAACTGAAGCCATTGACCCACATCAATAAAAATTTGCATATGCTCTAAGGATACCATATGACGTTTTTTCACAATAAAACATTCAGGTTGAAAAGGATAGAATATAATTGCAGTATGGATCAATTTGTTCATACAAAAAAAAAAAAAAAAAAAAGAAAAATAACCATAATTAAAAGAATTACAGTCGTAGAAATGTTGAAGAAAAATCATTAAAATGAGCGAATTTGGCCAGATAAGTGACCCGTAGAGGCAACTGAAGCCATTGACCCACATCAATAAAAATTTGTACATGCTCTATACCATATGGCAATTTTTCGGCCCTATTGGAACTAAAGATTCCAATTTCTTATTTTTAAAAAAAGTATTGATAAAATGATAAAATTAACGAATTTTGTATAAAGAACAACCCCAGAGGCAACTGAAGATATTAACTCAGATCAACAAATTTTTGCACACATACTAACAATAGCATAAGGCAACTTTTCTGCACTATTGGAAATTTGCTATTAAAAAAAAAAACTTCTTTTCGATACACCCTGCTGTATATATATATGCAGAAAATTGTTTGTAAGACTAAGACAATGGAAGATACTTTAACTATTATAATTAAATTTCATATATTTCAGTTATTTAAAAAAGAAAAAAATGAAGCCCCCCCCCCCCTTTTTTTTTTGTGGTATTATTCATAAGCTTCAATACATAATCTTCAATTGACAACAAAATTAACCAGGTTAAAATTCGAACTTGGGACCTTTGGCTGTTTGTACCAACACTCTTCCAGCTGAGCTATTCCAGTCCAGGGATACAGAATATGTCCAGATACGTGAACAAGGTTTGATGAAAATTTATACTGATTGTTGAAATTTAGAATATTTTCTTAGATAAAAATTTAAATAACATTCTGCTAGAAAAACAAACTTCCTAATAATGCACATAAATTAACAGCTGTATTTTTATGGTATACTGTAGGTAAGTTTTGTAGATATTATCTTCAAAAATTAATTTTAATTCTAAATAATGTAATTTTTATTTAAAAAGAAAATCAATTTAGTTAGAATATATTAAATTTAAAATTAAGTTTTATTAATTAAGTAGATGAATTAATTTTTATAATTATTCAAAATAAAACATTTTATTCCATAAAAATTAATTCAGTATATTATAAAAGTTAAACTCTATTTAGTTTCTGTTTTTACCAGGAATAATTTACATTTTGGTAATATTTATTCTTTCACTTTTAAACAAATTTGAGTTTCAAATCTCATTTAAATCTATCAGTAAAAATAATTTATTTTTTTAAGTTAATCTAATATAATGAGTTACATCACAAAATTAATTTTATTTCTGTTATTTGATTGTTTTTGTCAATAAAATAAACTCTTAATGGTTTCATTTTCTGAATTCAGTGTCCTCTGCCAAAACTTAATTACTTAAAAATTGGTTTATTTCAACATGTAATGACATTTTGTTTGGTTCCTTTAATGTCATTGACACTAGGCATTGGTAGTTTTTCCAACTGTTCCTTATTTATTTAGATAAAGTGGAGGTTGAATTTCTTTTTTATACCAACATTGTGAAAAATACCTGAGCCGGGAATCGAACCCAGGCCCGCCGCTTAACGTGTGGTGTTTTTCACATAGTTGGTATAAAAAAAAAAATCAACCTTACACTTCACTTTATCTAATGGTAGAGCAATCACTTGTTAAGCAGTGGCCCTGGGTTCTATTCACGGCTCTGGTATTTTTCACATAGTAGGTATTAAAAAAAAAAAAATCAACCTTGCACTCCACTTTATTTAAGAGAGTAGTAGAGCAATCGCACAGTAAGCGGTGGGCCCAGTTCTGGTATTTTTCACATAGTTGGTATAAAAATATGTACCGTAAAATCCTGAAAGTAACACCCCCCACCCCTTTTTTTGATAAGCAAAACGAATAAATTTCAGGTGGGGGGGTTATAATCAAGATTCTGTAAAAAAATAAAGAAAAGGGAGGGGAGGTTATATTCGATGGAGGGGGTACTTTCGGGATTTTACGGTACTTACTTAAAAGGAAATATTAAAGGTAATTTCTTGCATTAAAGGTAAAAAAACTGTATAATGATTTCATTGATAACATGCATCCGACACTTTATGAAAAATTAGTTAAATTAGAAATAATATATAAATATTAAAACTTAATTCAATGTCAAACTTAACTTGCAATGCCGACGTACTGTAAGTGCGCCCGAAGATTGGATGGAGCTTTGTTGGATGAAGAAAAAAAGGGGGGGGGGTTACTTTCAGGATAACGGAGACATTTTACTTTCAGCGAGAAAAGGGAAGGGGGGGTTATATTCGATGGGGGGGTTACTTTCGGGATTTTACGGTATATATATATCTATAACTTACACTCCACTTTAAATGAATTTCACGGTTGATAAACTATCAAATAAATTTGAGTTGAAAATTCGTGGTCTATTGAGTTCTGCCATGATTAATGTTGTCACTTGATATAGCTGTGTTTGCAGACTCTGACTTTGCAAATGGACATTATGTGAGAAATGCCGAGCTGGTTATCAGCCATTGTACCTCAGTGGTAGAGCAACTGCACTTTAAGTGGTGGACCTGGGTTCGATACCCGGCTCTGGTATTTTTCATATAGTTGGTTAAAAAAAAAAAATAATCATAAGATAAAAAAAACTTTTTATATATTATGTTTTAAATTTTCTGATGAATCATAGAGCTCTTATCAATGTGCATAACATTTTTAAAGTGATAATGACATCCATTTTTGTGAAATGCATAATTTAACTTTTTATATTTTTTAATGTTCACATTTAATTAAATGTATATATTTTTATGTCGAAAGAAAATGAACTCATAATTTTTTTTGGCAACAATTAAATTATAGATAATATTTTAATGGTTATTTTAACACTATTAGGATGCTATTATTTTCATATTTTAATTAACAAACAAACAAACAAGAATAGAAGTTAATAAAACATCGTAAAATCAACCTTACACTCCACTTTATCTAAATGAATTTCATGGTTGACGATTTCATACACTATCGAATATATTCCTTATTTATTTAATAACAAATTAAAAATGTTTAAATTAGTCAATTAAAATATTCCCTTGGCACTAATTTTGGCATAAATTTCAGAATCATGTGTCTGCTTTGACAAAAGCAATTTATTACTCTGTGATGTTCAGTTAACACTTCTCTTGTAACAGTGGTCAAGTAAATACACTTTTTTTCCTTAACTCTCTCTCCCCTTCATTTTACTCCAAGACGAATCTGGTTCAGGCTATTGTGTATAGTTAAATTCATGTCCTTAAATAATTGGATTTTTAATATATTTTGTTCAGTCGCATTAATCTTGATAATCGTGCATTTAACCCTTTATCTACTGACGGTACTTTAAAGTACCATTACTTTAAAAAGAGCATAAAATCGAATTTATAGAAGAAATGTCAAATATATTTATAAGAAGGGAACAGATGTACCTCCCTTTAATCTCTTTACAAAGCATTAGACAATACATATAGCCATTTCTGTTCCATAAGGGATTTTATGGAGTGCTCTTGCTGTTTTTGCTTGATATTTTTCCCGATGTTTAAGTGTGTTATAATTAATTTCAATATTATTTCAAGGATATCCCACTAATCTTAGAAAAAATATGAGGAACATAAACAGTAAGTATTCCTCTACACTTTTTCCATGTCGAAATAATTTTTTTGACCTCTATATACCAGTGGTACACTAAAGTATGACCTCACAAAATTCTCATTAATTATTATGATGAGATGATATGCATAATTTTCAACATATATATCTTTAAATAATGCATTTTAGTAACTAAAAATATATGTTTCAAACACAATTTTTGTCTGTATCATAATGCAGTAGATAAAGGGTTAATAAAAAATGCATTATTATCAAGATGCATAATTATGTTATGTATCAAATGCATAATTATGTAATGTACTCTCAGTATTATTGTTTTCTATTGGAAGTTTCAACTGGTTGATTTTCTGCTATGTACTTTTATATCACTTAAACTAATAGTAGACAATATGAATTAATAAAGCATATAATTAATACCATACACAGTTATTTTCTTAACCGCTTGTTACATAAATTAAATGACTTTGTATAAAACATAATAGTTTCTGGCAAAGTGAAATTTAGAATTTATTTGGGGAAAATTTCATAGGTCTGAACATTTTCTACACCGCTATCCTGATCCATATAATTCATTCCTATGAAAATAGGAATATTTAATTTTTTCTTTTTTTTCATCTGTTTTGTGAATGCATATGTAATGGCACATATGAAATTTATTTATTTAATTACATAATTTTTCATTGCCACTAAATAAAAATGTAAAAGATTAGTTTGACCAATCTGGAAAAAAAAAAAAAAAACTGTTGTATTTAAATGGCCTAAATTACTTGTCTAATTAATCTTTAATTGAAAAAGTAGATTTCAGAAAATAAATAAATAAATAAACATTTGTTTTGTTTTGTAGGATGTTTAAAAATGTATCACTTTAAAAAAAGATTACAGAATAAAAAAAATTCAATTCCATTAGTGACAACTGCTGTTTTTCAAAATTCAACCCTTAATGACTTAATATAATTTGAAAAACGAAGAAATTTTGCTTTTACTTACCTTGACTTTTATTATAATTTATTTATTAATTTTTAGTATACTTAGAAGTACTCAAGGAGCATTTAACCCAAGCTTGCAGATGGTAACAAAATGGGACCATACTCCAAGAAATATCATTCAGCTTACCAAGGAAATTCAGACCTTGTCAACATCCATTCAAGACAGATTGCTGGGTCGATCTTGTCCAAAAAACAATTATTTGTACGCTAATAAAGCATTCACTCAATTCACACCTGCTGAACATTCTGCATTTCAAGTAATTATTAATTTATTTAATAGATATCATATACTATTCTTTTAAAAACATTTTAAACATATTTAATATTTTATTTATTTGTGCAATATTATCATGAAGAATAAAACTTTGAGCCTAACATACTCATTCTTATACTTGCAGTTTGTCATGAAAAGTATTGTCACAAAAAGATAGGTTTTGTTCAGAATTATAAAACTAAAACTTATTATTTACATATTTTTTACAGTACTAGTATTAAAAAAATGAAATAAAATATTTTACTAATATAATCATAGTTGAAAGGTTATTTTCATGGGAAAACTAATGTGTTGTGGCAATCACAAAATCACTGCTATATCATTCTATATAACAGTGCCACTTACTGTTTAAATTGTACAAAAGTTTAACCATAGCTTCACACAATAAATATTTTGGAGCTTGGTGCAATTTTAATCAACAGATGCTGAGATATAGGCTTGTGAAAAATCATAATAACAGCTCCATCTATCAGCTGATATACACCTAAATAAGGTCGACATTCGTTTTCATAATGGTTGTCTAGTCTTACATATCAAGTTTTATGCACGTATGTCATAGAAGTTGGGACATAGCCTATTCATGAGGTAAATTGCAGTGCTGTATTGCCACCTGTTGGCCGATATACACCCAAAATAAATCACAATAGTGTTTTATAATGGCTGGCTCTCTCACATACCAAGTTTTGTGCTATTTTGCACAATAGAATCTGAGGGTATAACCTTCTCGTCTTGGGAGGAGCAGCATTACCTATCGGCCAACATGCACCCAGATTGAATCAGCATAATTTCTCATAATGCCTATGGCTGTACCAGATTTCTGATCTAAAACTTATTCTTCTTACTGACCCGATACAGCATATTTCAAATCTTAACTCTTTTCTTACAGTTACTACTTAAATTTTCTGATAAAATATTTATTCTTCTAAATAATAAAATATGGATGGGTCTCACCTGAAAACTTCTAATCCAAAGGTCCGGATGTGGATGGGGCAACTATTGATCCATTAAAGAAACTAAACTCGATGAACGTAGCACTTCTTAGATGAGAAAACATAATTTTAATGCTTTGTTAGCATACATGTAAAATGAAAACGAAAACAGAAACTATCTACAATATTTACAATTAAATATTAAATTAAATCTTAATATTAACGTTCTTAGATTGTCATTAGTTCTTAAATATTAATTCTAATTCTTAAAGGTTATAATTGTTCTGTTTTAGGACCAGGGCGGGCGTCTGTAAACACAACGCTCTTAACGTAGCCCCATCTCCATTTGAGGTCCTTTCTGTTCTGATTCTGATTCTAAAAAAGCACCTTTCTCGAAAAAGAGGCGCTCGTCTGTCTGGAAAGTCATTTTGTTCTCAAAGCAGAAGAATGAGCGAGTCACAACCCACCTTGAGTTGCGACTAATCGGAGGAACTCAACAATCCAAGTTGAAGTCGTTGAGGGGGTTTCACCACACGGCCAGTTCGAGAGACCACCGGGGGACTGGAAGTAGGATCATCTGTTGTGGACTTATTTTTACTGGTTCTGAAACTGGTAGGTTCTGGAGGGTCTTTCACAGGTTCCTTTTCTCTGGGATTGAGTATCGGTTTCTGTGAGAGGTTCTTGTTTTCGGAAGTCGAAGGACTTAAATTTTCTTGAACAGATTTATGTAAAGTGGGGTGATTCTTAACGGCCCTCTTCACTTGGAAAAAATTCCGAAGTCGGCTGAAAACAGATAAAAAGTGTCCCACGTGGTTTTGACAGGAGGTGTTAACTAATTTGAGAAGATTGACTGACTCACTGACGAATCGTTGACTTTTTGGATGAATAAATCAAAAATCAGCTACCTCCTTACTTGCGGTTTCGCTCAAGCTTTGTTTTGTTTTGACTATTTCTTTCTTTTCTTATTTTTGTGTTACTTTTTTTTTTTTCTTTGTCATTTTCACCTGACATCAAACAACTTTCTACATTTATTCTTATCTATTTATATGTATTTTAATAACGTAGCCCGACCCGACGAAGTATTTTATTCTATATTCAGCCCGTTTTAGGCTTTCAGTAGTTGTATCGGCGAATTCTGTAACAATGAAATTTAAAAAAAGTAAATATTCTTTATAATTAAACTTGCAGTTTGATATAATTAATTTAACTAAAATATAACAAAGATATATAACATTATAACATTACTGATGTATAGTCCAGGCAACGAAGGCCAAAATTTTACGAATAGAGGAAAAAAATCGTGTAGTTTTGAAATTTTACATACTCATAGCCGAGAGGGTCCTGAACAACATACTAAAAGTCCCCGCTCGTGGGGGGTGAGCGGGGGCAGGGGGGGGGGGAATTTAAGGGGGCAATTTTCAGTTTTTATTGAATATCGTAAAAACTATCGCATTTAGAGAAAAAAAATGTTAATTACAAAATTAATCTACGTAAAATTTCCTACAAAAATGTATATTACATTTTGTTTGTACGATCATTAGTTTAGAAGATATAGGGAGATGAAATAACACATTTTCTTGAAAATTCTTTTTTGCAAAAGTAAAATCAACTGAAGTGTGCAATTAAAAGGGTTCTTGTCAACTATTTTCTAATGTAAAAAACAAATATATACATAGGGAATATGCAAGGATAATACAGCATGTTTTGTAAGTTTTAAATAATTTTAAGGCTAGTAGGCGCAAGTGGCGGTTTGAGTAAAAATCTGGATAAGTCCAGTCAAAATAGGAAAAATAGAAAAAAAAAATCGTGTAGTTTTGAAGTTTTGCACACTCATAGCCGAGAGGGTCCTGAACAACATACTAAAAGTCCCCGCCCGTGCGGGGTGAGCGGGTGGCAGGGGGGCATTTAAGGAGGGCAATTTTCAGTTTTTATTACATATCTCAAAAGCTATCGCATTTAGAGAAAAAATGTCAATTACAAAATTAATCTACGTAAAATGTCCTACAAAAATGTATATTACATTTTGTTTGTACGATCATTAGTTTAGAAGATATAGGGAGATGAAATAACACATTTTCTTGAAAAATTCTTTTTTGCGATAGTAAAATCAACTAAAGTGTGCAATTAAAAGGGTTCTTGTCAAATATTTTCTAATGTAAAAAACAAATATATACATAGGGAATATGCAAGAATAATACAGCATGTTTTGTAAGTTTTAAATAATTTTAAGGCTAGTAGTAGGCGCAAGTGGTGGTTTGAGTAAAAATCTGGATAAGTCCAGTCAAAATAGGAAAAATAGAAAAAAAAAATCGTGTAGTTTAGAAATTGAGCACAGTTATAAAGTTAAGTGCCCTGAATAACATACTAAAAATCTCTAACCATGGGGGGAGGGGGATTTAAAGGGGGCACATTTCAGTTTTTATTAAGTATCTTGAAAACTATCGCATTTAGAGAAAAAAATCTCAAAGCTGTAAGATTTTTTTAAATGTTGATCGGTTTTGGGTCTTCGTTATCTGGATTTTTACCTAAACACTACTTGCGCCTACTAACCTTTAAATTATTTAAAACGTACAAAACATGCTGTATTATCCTTACATATTCCCTATGCATATATTTGTTTTGTACATTAGAAAATATTTTATCAGAACCCTTTTAATTCCACAATTTAGTTGACTTTACTATTGCAAAAAAAAAAAAAAAAAAGAATTTTTCAAGAAAATGTTATTTTGTTCCCCTATATCTTCTAAACTATTGATCATACAAACAAAATAGAATATACAATTTTTTTAGGAAATTTCACGTAGATTAATTTTGCAATTGAGATTTTTTTTTCTCTAA
The DNA here is from genome assembly GCA_963930645.1 of Salticus scenicus. NCBI lineage: Eukaryota > Metazoa > Arthropoda > Arachnida > Araneae > Salticidae > Salticus > Salticus scenicus. Next base: position 75,961 of record CAWVNO010000282.1, read on the forward strand.
ATGCGATAGTTTTCAAGATACTTAATAAAAACTGAAATGTGCCCCCTTTAAATGCCCCCCTCATGGCTAGAGACTTTTAGTATGTTATTCAGGGCACTTAACTTTATAACTGTGCTCAATTTCTAAGCTACCCTATTTTTTTTTTTTTTTTAATGTTGATCGGTTTTGGGTCTTCGTTATCTAAATTTTTACTCAAACCGCCACTTGCGCCTGCTAGCCTTAAAATTATTTAAAACTTACAAAACATGCTATATTAACCTTGCATATTCCCTATGTATATATTTGTTTTTTACATTAGAAAATATTTGACAAGAACCCTTTTAATTGCACACTTTAGTTGATTTTACTATTGCAAAAAAGAATTTTTCAAGAAAATGTGTTATTTCATCCCTATATCTTCTAAACTAATGATCGTACAAACAAAATGTAATATACATTTTTGTAGGAAATTTTACGTAGATTAATTTTGTAATTGACATTTTGTCTCTAAATGCGATAGTTTTTAAGATATTTAATAAAAACTGAAAATTGCCCCCCTTAAATGCCCCCCTGCCCCCCGCTCACCCCCACGGGCGGGGACTTTTAGTATGTTGTTCAGGACCCCCTCGGCTATGAGTATGCAAAATTTCAAAATTACACGATATTTTTCTTCTATTTTTCCTATTTTGACTGGACTAATATAGAGATGGGTTATCTGCACTCTGGAGCTCAGACTACTGAAGGCAGAGCTGGACAGGGTCAGAGTGTGCGACAGGTCGTGACCTTCGGGATCGTATTTCGAAGATCACGGACAGGTGCGGTCGCACAAGTCCTCGTGCTCTGTTTTCTAAAGAAAGTGTACTTGTGTTGTTATTTATATACGTGTTTCTTTATACAAGTCAAATTTTTTATAAGTAGTATAATATATAAATAGCGTTGAATTATAGTGCCTACATTTATTTAAAAATCTGGTGTGAAACCACACGACTTCCATTACCCACTATTACACGTATTATATGCATTTTTGAAGATAATGGTATCAGAAGACATGATATTGTCCTAATGAAATAGACACCTAAAAATTTTCCGGTAAGGGAAAATTAATACACGTGTAAAAACATAAAACAGAGTTTGCACAGCGATTTTTTTATTTATTTTTTTAAGAAAAAGAAAGGGGAAGAAAATTGGTAGAGTTTATTTATTTGAAACACCAAGTTTCGAGATGTAAAACTGATCTGTCTGATCAGGATGACTATTAATTTTCCTGTGGTAACCAAGTAAAGCATGAGAAAGGATATCTAAAATGGATTTATGTAACAATTTTCAAGAAAATCGTTAGAGCCGTTTTTGAGATACCGATTTTTACCAAAGCTTGACAAAATAAATTGTTGGCCAGAAAACAACAATTATATGTAAAAGGATATTTAAAAGAGGGTCAATATGGCAAGTTTGAAAAAAAAATAATACAGCTGTTTTGACAGGAAGCATTTGCAGGACCTGAAATTCAGCTATTTGTACAGGACGCCTATCAATTTTCCTGAACTAACCAACGATATCCTTCGAAAGGATATCTAATAGAGTGTTTATACAGCAATTTTAAAGAAAATCGTTAGAGCTTTTTTGAGATATGGACTTATGGCCTCACTTCCGGTTTCAGATGTCCCACTTCCGATTTTCCAATTTTATTCACTATTAATTATTTGCGAGTAGTAAATTAAAAATTATCTTTATTCTTTCAATTTATAAAAAAAAAAAAAAAACATTTTTTACTTCTATTACCCTACTACAGTATGTAATGGAAGTATTTGTATTCGGTCTGAAAATTCGATATCGAGATTTCACCTGATGATTTACACGTTTTAAGGTCCTCTGAGTCCAAAAAAGTGGTTTTTGGCAATTGGTCAGTGTGTGTGTGTGGGGGGGGGGGGGGGGATCTTCTGGCTATTATGTATCGGAGACTAATAAAGATAGAACTACGAAACTTTAGAATTGAAACAAGTTTGGTGTTCAGATGAATTTTCCATATTTTGGAGAAAATTGAAAAACCGGAAATGGGACATCGGAAACCGTAAGTGGGACCGTAAGTCCGTATCTCAAAAACGGTTCGAACGATTTTCTTCAAATTTGTTACATAAAAACTCTATTAGATGTCCTTTCGAATGATATAGCTGGTTAGTTCAGAAAAATTGATACGCGTTCTGTATAAATAGCTCAATTTCAGGTTTCGGATGCGCGATCCTTAAAAACCAGCTGTACGGATTTTTTTTCAAACTCGCCATATTAACTCACTTTTAAATATGCTTTTGTATGTAATTATTGTTTTCCTGTCAATGATTGAGTTTTGGTAGAAGTTGGTTTCTCAAAAACTGCTCTATCGATTTTCTTGAAAATTGTTATATAAATCCATTTCTTTCTTGTGTATCACGTAATTATTAGAGGAAAATTAACAGCTACCCTGTTTAGTGTTGGGCGGATATTAACCAAAATCAGACTACCCTCCTTTTCGTGGCTCTAAAGTGACAGCTTTATGGTCGTACACTTTGAATATCAATTCGATATTCGGGAATGCGTTGTGAAATAACCTAAAATTAATCCTAATTAAAAAAGCAAACATTAATCTGAAAAATATGGTTATTAATAAATAAATTTACTCTCAAATAATACTTGATTCATATAATTTTAATTAATTTCTTTATTAAATATCCAAATTTTGAATACTAATTAAATTGATTATTCTATGATTTTACAATACAATATAAATGATATAACAATGATCTTTGATTTTGCATCAATGGTGCTAAAGATGAGTACTTAGAAAACATGTATCTAGAAATGCGTTTTTGCAAAATAAAATGAATGTTTACTGACCAAGTAACAAGAAAACTTCTCACCAGATTTACCAGATGATATGGCACAGTCAAGGCACAAATTTCTGTCTTAGGCTTTTAAAAGGCAATAAAACAGCTTTGTAGTCTTCAGTAAAACAGCTTTTGTATTTTTATATTCTTTTTCCTTTTAAATAATGCCCTTTTGTATCTTTATTATTTTGTTTTTAACAAAATGGCTGATTTTGCCCATCATTTAGGTAGGTGAGAAGCTTAGGTAGATCTCGAAAATTGGTGTTTCAAAAAATAACTCTACTACATATATATATATATATATATATATATATCTAATTTTTTACCTCGCTTTATGTAAGCTTCGTTTTATATGTCTCTACATGTGTATAAAGTTTATCTTACCAGAAAAATGTTAGGTTTCTACTTCTTTAGGTCACTTTTATATCTTGTGATCATATTATCTCCAAAAAATGCATATAATATGTGTAATAGTTTGTAATGGAAGTCGTGTGGTTGTTTCACACCAGATATTTTATTAATATGTTTGTATAATCAATTTGAATTTTTCAAAATAGACATGGAATAAGCAAAATTTACAATATTTAATAAATGAAATATTTGTATTTTTCTAAGGGTGGATGTAAAGGTATATTTTATATCTTGAATTTCAATCCTCCACTTTTTCCCTTCATTGTTTACAACTACATTGTCATTTCCTCTCTCATAGACACAAATACCTTTTAAAAATTAGTTATTAAGCATGATGAAATTAAATGATTCACGTACCTTTCATGCAATTTTTTGCTTTCCGAAAATACATACGTAAGGAAATCATTGTAATCGTGACAAAATTCTGACTTTGCGATGTTGGCGTATCTACATGTTTTGAGGTCGCATATGAGTTAATTTTTACTATTTTCATGATGATGATGATGATGATGTATGTGTATGTATGTGAGTGATCACAATATCATCTAAATGCTGTTTTTCGAAGGGTAGGCAAAAAACCAGGGGTTTTTTTTAGGAAAAAAAAAACTTTTTAGGTTGATTTTTTTTAGAAATCGACCTATTGCAACCACTTCGTTTATCTATATATTTATCTGTCTATCTATAATGAAATTTGTCATTACGATAACTCTCGAAATAATACTCCAAATCGAACCAAATTTGCATTGCTAACTGATCTTATAAATATCTTGGATGAGTACGGTAACCAAATTGCTCTGACATTTTGTTTTCAAGTGGCGGCCACTTGAGAATTTCAAACCCACATTGTGAAAAGTGTATTTAAAGCCAGATTTTTTTGTATTTTAATGTAAATATACATAACATAAGGGTTTCGATGAACTTCATTAATGAACTTTATCCGCCCTTTTTATTAAAATGGCGGGTATCTTAAGTTAAGCGGGGCCACTTGAAATCAAGATACCACTTGAAAATTTAAAATCATGATAACTTCCAAATAATACTCCAAATCGAACCAAACTTGGACAGTGAACTTATCTGATAAATAACTTGTGTGAGTTTGTTCAAGTTGATCCGTCATTTTGTTTTCAAGCGAAGTCCACTTGAAAATTTCAAATTTAAATTGTAAAAAGCGTATTCAGAATTTGTTTCTATTTGGATGCATACATAGACCATAAAAGTGTCTCAATGAAGTTTATTAATGAACTTTATCTGCCATTTTTAATAAAGTGGTGGATATCTTAAGTTAAGCAGGGCCATTTGAAATCAGGCTACCATCACATGAAAATTTAAAATCACGATAACTTCCGAAATAATACTCCAAATCGAACCAAATTTGGACAGTTTCTTAACTTATTTTATGAAGATCTTGGATGAGTTTCTTAACCTAGTTGCAGCGACATTCTGCTTTCAAAAAATTTTCAAATTCGAATTGTAAAAAGCATATTCCGAATTTGTTTGAATTTTAATGTATACATAAACCAAAAAATGTCTCAATAAAATTTATTAATGAACTTCATCCGCTATTTTCACCAAAGTGGCAGATATCCATATTATCGTAAGGGAAAAACATAGATATACGAAAAAAAAATCTTCTGTCATCGGTAGAGTAATCAATCCGGGTCCCCACTGACTGCGACAGCGTACAAACCTGCACACAACGCGCATATTCGCCCACCGTTCCCGAGCTTCTTAATTGTTTTACACTTTCAAAAATATCCACAATCGTTTTATCAGGCTTTTAAACCTAATAATACTAAATCCCAACGTTCTATCTAATTTCTTATTTTTGCCCCTGCGCTGGTCCTTCCCGCCCCTCATAATAATTCTACACTTTCGTAAATATCCGCAATCGATATATCGAACCTTAAAACCTAATAATACTATTTTTGAACGTTTAAACTCTAATTTCTATATTTTTGCTCCTTCGCCCCCACCCCTCCCTCCTTCCCGTCTATCCTAATACTTTTTCTCTTCTCTTCAGGAAATGTAATCGATTTGTAGGTCCCCAAAACCAACACGTACCAATTTTGTACGGTTTAAATCTATTTCTATTGTTTTGCCCTTCGCCCTTCCCTTCGCGGCTCTCCTAAAAATTTTACAGATTTGAAAATCCACTTGTAAGTATCAAAAACCTCTATGTACCAATTTTGAACGATATCTAACTCTATTTTTTCCCCCTCCGTCACCCCTTCCCGCCTCTCCTAATAGCTTATTTACACTTTCGAAAATATCCTCATTCGACTTGCAGGCCTCTAAAATCTATCTATACACTTTCAAAAATATCCACAATCGTTTTCTCAGGCTTTTAACCTAATAATACTAAATTCCAACATTCTACCTAGTTTCTTTATTTTTGCCCCTGCGCTCACCCTTTCCGCCCCTCGTAATAATTCTACACTTTTGTAAATATCCGCAATCGATTTATAGGGCCTTAAAACCTAATAATACTAATTTTCAACGCTCTAAATCTTATTTCTATATTTTTACCCCTCTATCCTAATAATTCTACAAATTCGAAACTATCCGCAATCGATTTGTAGTTATCAAAAACCTCTATGTACCGATTTTGAACAATCTAACTCCTTTTTTTTTTTTTTTTTTTTTCTTTTGTCCCTCCGCCTCCCCGCCCCCTTCTTGGCCCACCTAGGACGAATTTCTAAAATTCTAGAAATTAGTTTTAGGCATTTGTGTGAGCTATATTTTAGAGCAAAAGTCTCATATATATATATATATATATATATATATATATATATATATACATACATACATAAAGGATTATTTGAAATTACGTTTTGACCCCCCTCCTCCCCCCAGTGCGGCTGAATTTTTAAAATTCCAGAAATTAGTTTTTAAGTATTTGTATTAGCTATATTTCAAAGCAAAAATTTTACGGATATCTCTTTTTACTTCCATTACTCTACTACCGTAGAGTATTATATTCGTGTATTGTATTCTGTCCAAAAATTCGATATCGAGTTTTCACCTGATTTACACGTTTTAAGTCCTCCTGTGTCCAAAAATGTAGTTTTGGGCAATTGGTCAGTGTGTATGTATATGTGGAATCTTCTGGCTATCATATCTCCAAAATTAATAAAGATAGAACTACGAAACTTCACAGCCGGAACAGGTCTGGTGTACAGATAAAATTTACAAATTTTAGTAAAAATTTTAAAAACAGAAGTGGGCCATCGTAAAATGGAAATGGGAGCGTAAGTCCGTATCTCAAAAACAGCTCTAACGATTTACTTCAAAATTGCTATATAAACACTCTACTAGATGTTCTTTCGACAGATATAGTTGGTTAGGTTTGGAAAATTGATAGGCGTCTTGTATAAATAGCTCAATTTAAGGTTTCGCAAGTGCGTTCCTTTAAAAACGGCTGTATGGATTTTTTTCAAACTCGCCATATTAACTCGCTTTTAAATATCCTTTTGTATGTAAATATTGTTTTCCAGTCAATAATCTAGAATATCAAGTTTTGGTAAAAGTTGGTTCTCAAAAACGGCTCTAACGATTTTCTGGAAAATTGTTTCATTGATCCATTTTAAATACTCTTTCTCATAACTCGCTATGTAAACTCTATTTTATATGTCTTTATACGTGTATCAAATTTCTCTTACTGGAAAATTCCAAAGAATGCATGTAATATGTGTAATTGTGGGTAATGGAAGTCGTGTAGTTGTTTCGCACAAGTTCCCCCCCCCCCAAGATAATTTAAAGCGAATTCAAAAGGAAAAACGAGATTTCACACGTGTTTTTTGTCCCCCCCCCCCCCCCGAGTGGTAGGGTAAAGGTGGAATTTTGTAAAATCCCGTTACAATAATGTCGGATACATATAAAAAAATTTACGCGCCAAATTTAGCGACCATTAATCCCGCGGATTTCCCAAGACAAATTTAGCGCTAAAAGGGAGGGTCTCGAATTAGCTCCATCGTAACGCCCCCCCCCCCCCCCCCCCCCCCAAAAAAAAAAAAAAAAAAAAATCGAAAATCTCACACACAAAAGAAAGAAAGAAAATACAATTTTTAATAAAATCACACAATCAACTGTGGAAGGAAATCATATTTATTGAAATTTAATTTTTCCGACTGAGTGAAAATAATGCCTGGACCGGGACTCGAACCCCGGATCTTTGACTTACAAGGTCAAGGCTCTACCAATTGAGCTATCCAGGCCGACATCCCGGTCAGCATTACTCACTCAGACAACCTTATTGGCAGAAACAATCTGGTCTATCATTTAGATAGCTCAACAGAAATAAGCCACAGGAAATGGAAAACACCATTAAACAATGGGAGAAATAAATACAATTTTTAATAAAATCACACAATCAACTGTGGAAGGAAATCATATTTATTGAAATTTAATTTTTCCGACTGAGTGAAAATAATGCCTGGACCAACCTTTCTGCCAATAAGGTTGTCTGAGTGAGTAATGCTGACCGGGATGTCGGCCTGGATAGCTCAATTGGTAGAGCCTTGACCTTGTAAGTCAAAGATCCGGGGTTCGAGTCCCGGTCCAGGCATTATTTTCACTCAGTCGGAAAAATTAAATTTCAATAAAGAAAGAAAATGTTTTTGGAAATATCCTAAATAAGACAGATAGCTTTTTTCAATACATTTGTACCATTTCAGTAGAGCTCTACTAAAAAGTCCGGGAATTCTGAAATTTCCCCCCCCCAAAAAACGATTTCTTTCCTCCCTCCTGTCAAGAATTCCAAAATCGTACATAATGTTTTATTTATACTCAAATCTAGTTTTCTCATGCGCAATTTCTTCAGCGTGAAGTAATTTGGGGCCGAGTTATGCTTACAAACTTTTTTTTTTTTGCTTACTACCCCCCAGGGTGAAAGGGGGGATATTTCGATATATTCCGTTACTTTAGGGGTCCGATACATATATAAGCAATCCAAGCATCAAACTTTCTGACCCTGACCACAGCTCTCATAAATTTCTCAGGACAAATTTAGCGCTAAAAGTGGTGCCTCGAATTTGCCCTTTGTAACACATACCTATCCCCCCCCCCTAAAAATAAAAAAGAAAGGCAAATCACAAAAAAAGCGTGTTTTGAAAATGTCCTAAAGAAGACCTATGGCTGTTTTCAACATCTTTTTTCCATTTTTGTTAAAATTTTACTAAAAATCTGGAATTTGCACAATTTCCCGCCAAAAATTGATTTCCCTCTTCCCTCCCCTTAAAAATCGAAATTTCCTAAATCGCAATGTTTTATTTATTCAATTACTTTAGGTGTCGGATAGATACATATAATCCCAGCACCGAAATTCGTGACCGCAGCTTCCATAGATTTCTCAGGAGGAATTTAGCGCTAAAAGGGTTGTCTCGATTTTGACCCTTCGTAACCCCTCCTCACAAAAATATCGGAAATTAGGGGGGGAAAATGTGTTTTTGGAAATTTTCTAAGGAAGTCTCGTAGCTTTTTTTAACATCTTTGTTCCATTTTTTGTAGAGTTCTTTAAAAAATTCGGAAATTGCGAAATTTCTCGCCACCGGAATTTACGAACAAAATTTAAATAAAAGAAATTTTAAATTTTCAGGTAAAAAAAAGGGCCTTTTCTAATATGTTATAAACGTAAATTTTTGCTAAAAAGTTTCCGGGATGAGTTTTTGCACTTGAGAATTAAAATAAGGTGTTCCATCAGCGGGAACACTGCGACTGAAAGGGTTAATAATCTAAAATTCCTAAATTGCAGATAACGTTTTATTTATACTCATGACTATTGTTTATATGTGCAATTTCTTTACAGTGAAGTAATTTGGAGCGGTGTTATGCTTACAAATATGTTTTGACTTTTGTTCCCCCCATCCCGGCAAGAACTGGGGAGGGAATTTCGAAAAAGTTGGCAGATTTTAGTTGGGTAAAAGCCTAAATTTCTGCCAAGCGCCGTTGAATTCCGTCCAGCCATTCTCACGTGATACCCGGACAATAATAGCGTTACAGACATACAGACACAATGACACACACACAGACAAAATTTTCTGAAGTAATTTTCTACTTTTATGGTGTGTGGAACGTGAAGATATCGCATTTTTTTTAAAAATTCTGATAAATTTACAGAGAAAAGTCTGATTTTATTAATATCGATACACAGCTTGATATCCAGTTACTGTAATTCTAAAAGAACGCATAGAAACAGTGTTCATGTTCAGGTACCATACTTTCAGCTGCGCTTTTATGTTAGGCGCGAAAATAAGAGCGCAAAATCTTTGAAAATAATAGTGTGATTTCGTCGTGTATAAATAATTTCATAAACATTTGACTCCCATTTCTTGCAAACTTTAAATTGTTCTAGTTTCTTCAGTTATAAAATCAACTTGCTTATGTCGTTAAAAATATTTGTTTCATTCAATTCCTAGACTTCAATATTAATACAACTTTTTTTGCTCAGGAATGTAAATTAATTCTCCATACCTAAAGAGTAAATAAAATATTTAGTTTAATTTGAAGTCTTGTTTTTTTTTTTTTTTTAATAACTACGTATTTTACGGTTCCGTGAATAATTAAACAATTTTTAACAGTTGTTCTTTGTGAGTCTGTTATCAGTGTAACTTTAAAAACTAAATACCGGCAGGGAACTCAAGTGTTATATTTTAAAGTTCATATAAAATTCACACTTGAACAGTTTGATCAATATTGATAAGTTTCAACGAGTGATACGGGTTAAAGTTGTCAATAAATGTGATTGAAAGTTATTGTTGAACATAATTTTAAATTTAATATTAGCCGTGAATTCTATAGAAATGTAGATATTAGTTTCAAATGTGGGTTGAGAAAGGTGGTACTCCCCTTCGCCCTTCCCACAGAAAATTATTTGTCAAATTAAATAATTCGTAAAGCTAGCTTAAATTCTTTTTACTATAGAATTTTATACAGTACTTGATATTTTATTCCTCAATCTGAATCTGTCTGTATAAAATTTAAATGTAGGGTAAGAAAAAGTCGTGTGGGTGCCACACCAGATTATATACTTTAAAATAAAATTTATTATTGAAAATCTGTTTAATTTAGTAAAAAGTTTTATATAACTTGTTAAAAAAAATGTTTGTATATTGTCAATCGTGGCATTATCAGTAAAATATCAGATTTATGTACAAAGTATTCATATAATAATAGTATTACGCGCAATGAAAAACTATTGAAAATAAAATGTGATCATATATTTCCTATAAATAAGTCTCTGAACGATTGTCTTCTAAATTGTTATGTTACTCACATCCGTAATACAGGTGAAATCTATAATAAAAATAAAAAACTGAATAAAAAACCACAACGCCTAGACGTATCTTCACCACAGAAATGTAAACATCTTTCCATCGAAACCACGAACGAGAGGCGTAGCCGAATAAAGGGTGTGTCAAAGAGAAAAATCGGCACAAATTTGTAAAATTTTTGGACTTTCTTAGCAAATTTAATTGATTTAAAATTTTATTAAAATACAGGATTTTTTTCCGCATTGAAATAAACTCTTTGAGATTGACGCAGCTTTTTAAATTCTGTTTTAAAAAATTGAAAGAGTTTTTTATAAGCCATTTAATGCATCAACCCAAATATTGCAATAAAACAGCTTTTTTAAAAAACAACTGTTATTCTTTCATAAAATCTACAAAAGCTGCGTCAGTTTACGAAATGAGAGTAATCCAATAAAAGAAACCGCGTCTCAATCAATTAATATGCCACTGTTTTAAGTGCAAAGAAAGTTTTCCATAGGATAACATTGGCTTTTAGAAAAGGAAATGCTGAGTGAAGCGGGCCCTTAAGTTCGGTACTGTCAATTTCTAAAGGAAACAATCTTTGCAATGGACGCAGAAAAAGTCCATTTTCGGTCTTCACCTTAGCTAGGCGTATCACATTATCTTTGCCTGGGTAAATTTCTATCACTCTTGCCAAAGGCCAGTGAACACGTTTCTTATTGAAATCTTCTAATAGGACAACATCGCCGACTTTCAATTGTTTGAATCTTTTGGTCTTAGATGCATGTTGTCGTAATTGTCCTAAATATTCAGCTCTGAATCTGTTTCTTATGTTTTCTCTGATTATTTGCCTATATCTGGCTCTGCGGTTAAGATCTTTAGAATCCAAAGCATCTAGGTCAGGTACTCCTGATGTTGGTAGTTCTCTTAGGAACATCATTGGGGTTAAAGGTAAGGGATCTGTGTTATCTTCGGAAACATAGGTTATAGGCCGTGAGTTAATCACTTGTTCGCAGTCACACAGTATGGTGCAAAGTTCTTCGTAATTCAAAGATGCACGACCTAAGTTTCTTTTCAGGATTCCTTTAACCATTCCAACAAGCCTCTCCCACCAGCCTCCCCACCACGGTGCTGCAGGAGGGTTGAATTTCCATCTGATTTTCTGGGTGGTAGCTACCTTGCAGATGGTTTCCCAATCTACACTCGAGAGAGCATTGCTTGTTCCAAGAAAGTTCTTCCCGTTGTCTGAATAGATGATGTAGGGTCTGCCTCGCCTTGCTATGAACCTTCTCAGAGACTGAATAAAACTTTTTGTAGACAGAGACGTAATGGCTTCAAGATGTATGGCTCGGTAGACAGCGCAAGTAAATAAGGCTATCCACGCTTTTGATCCATCAGAAAGATGTAGAGGACCGGCTAGATCTACGCCTACCACTTCAAAGATGGCTGCTTCTCGTACCCTGTCTTCGGGTGGTACTTCAGGTTCAACATCTATTTTGGAAGTCTGAAGTTTTCTGCAAATCACGCATTTTCTTATTGAATTTCAAATGCATTTTCTAGACTTCATTATCCAGAAATTTTCTCTAAGCAGTGTCATTAGAGTGCTGACTCCAGCGTGCTGATTTTCTAAATGCTTCTCGAATACCAATATTTGGACGACAGGATGCTTGTAAGGTAAGATTACAGGATATCTGAAGTTTTCACTGTCGTTTCTTTGAATTATATTGGTTTTTACTCTTAAGAGACCAGCTTTATCTTTGACAGGCCTTAAATTTCTTAATTTTGGATCTGTTCTCCCTGAAAAAGATTCTTGTTGTACTAATCTTAGAAGTACATTTTCTGCTTTCGAAAATTCTTCAACTGAAATATCCAATTCGGATATTTTCTCTGTAGTCTTCGAATTATGATAAAATCTATATATCCAGGCAATGGTTCTAACTGTTTTCTTGTAAGAGGAAAAATACTGATAAAATCGACTGAAATTATCTTCTTTTTTACTTAAAAGATTTAGGATTGTCTTCCTTTTTTCGCTGTTTATGAGTTCTTCGTTTGGGTCTTCTTCTATTTGAGGCCATTCATTTTCATGTAAATAAAGCCAACTCGAACCCTCCCACCATCTCGATTTCTGCAGTTGTTCAAAGGAACATCCTCTAGACGGGAAGTCCGCAGGATTCAAATGTCTGGGTACATGTCTCCAATTGCAAACTTCGGTCAGATTTCGGATTTCTAATACTCTGTTGTGTACAAATGTACCCCATTCTTGTTTTCTTCTTACCCAACCTAAAGCAGTGGTTGAATCTGACCAAAATATGGTATTTACATGTAAATTTAAATCGTTTTGCACATTTTTGGCCAACCTAGCACCAATAAAACAAGATAACAGTTCAAGGCAGGGTATGGTCAATTCCTTAATAGTACAACTCGACTTTTAGCATTGATTAACTGGATCTTGATTCCTTCTGAGGTCTCTACTCTTATGAATACGCAAGTGGCATATGCTCGCTTGCTTGCATCAGAAAAAACATGTAATGATGTTTTCTTTTCTTTCTCTGGGCAAATGTTAAGCCACCGAGGTATTTTAATTTGGGATAAAAAATTGATTCCTTTCAGCCAATTAGAAGATTGTTGTTTTAAAGTTTCAGGGAGCTCTTCGTCCCACTTCACCTTCTGAATCCACGTTTCTTGAAGGATTAGTCTGGGAACTAAACTGACAGGTGCTGTGAATCCCACAGGATCAAAAATTCTTTGGGTAACTGATAAAAGTTTTCTTTTTGTAAGGGGTTCACTTATCTTTAGGGGTTCTTCAATTTTACAAACTAAACTGTCATTTTTCAAATCCCAGAGTAATCCTAACACGGGAGCAAACCTCGGTTCATCTTCAGTTTTGTCGATCATAGCCTGGGGCCAATTCGATCGCCAGCATCTCAAATTGAAATGTGCCGAAGCCAAAATTCCTTGAGATTCTGATATGAATTTTTCTGTTTCTTGAACCGAATTCAGGCTGATGAGGGAATTATCTAAATAGAAGGAATCTCTTAAGAGCCTAGCTGTCTCTCGCCATTGTTCGGGAACATTTTCTAAAAGGTGATTTAATGTTGCCATAAGCAAAAAAGGGCTTGAAGTTAGGCCGAAAACCACACGACAATGTCTATAAATTTTCAATTTATTTTCGCTATTAAACCAAAAAAATCTCAAAAAATCGCGATCTTTCTCTGTTATTTTAATTTGCAGGAATGCTTTCTCTATATCAGACGAAATTCCTATCTTGTATTTACGAAATCTATTCAAAATGCTAGGTATAATTTCTACAAGATTTGGTCCTTTTGTTAAACAATCATTAAGGGAGGGACTGTTTCTAGTGTGCTGAGGCATTGAATACTGGACGAATTTTAGTGGTTTCACTAGATTCTTTAACCACAGGTCTGTGTGCTAAATAATGTACCTTGTCCCTTTTCTGGTCCAGTACCTCTTCTATAATCTGATTGTTTTCCCAGAAATCAAAAATTTCCCCATATTCCTTTTTCCTATCAGATTTGATTAATTTATTCTCCGTCTTGTACAGGCACTTTTCTGCCAACGAGTAATTATCTGATAAAATCGAATGGTCAACTATCCATGGTAAATTGACTTCATATCGACCACTTTTATCTCGTTTAACAGTTTCTAGAAAATGATTCTTGGTTTCTTGTTCTACATCCTGTTTCGATTTATTATCTTCATTAGTAATTCCTAGAGTGTCAAGGTGCCATAAATCTGATAAACTGGCGTTTGACACGTGTAATGACAATGATAGACCCGCCAAAGAATTGTCCTGCTCACTCTTGTGACCCTCTGTCTTGCCCAAAATGGTCCAACCCAATTTAGTTCTAAATGTAGTTAATCCCAATTTTGGAAAATATTTTATGTCATCTGTGAACAGTTTAGCGGACATATCAGCTCCCAAAAGTATATGTACTTCGTCTGGATTTTTCTGGTATAAACAGGATTTATTATTTCTAGGGACATCTGATAAATATACACCTTCCTTTTCTAAGAGTTTTACTAATTTATCATCGCGACATAAATTTATGCCTGTGCATATTTTTTCTTGATCTAGTGCTTGTATTTTACACTTAAACTTATTATCTAAACTCCCGGTCATAAATTCATAACGATTATGTTCAGCTGACATTTCCATGCCCCCAAAAAGACCATGTCTGATTGTTTCTTTATTCATTCTTTTTAATTTTAACTTATCAGCTGCAAACTTACTGATGTAACTATTATGAGATCCAGAGTCAATAATTAACCGAATATATGATGATTTACTGTCATCTCTGTTAGAAATTGCTACTATTAACGTCTGCAAATAACATTCACTTGTAAATTATGATTCGATAACGCCAATTTAGATTGATAATTTCTTTCGTAATTACTTATTTCCTGTTTCAAATCTTTATTTCCATTACACATTATGTCTGAAAGTCTACGATTACATAACTTGCATAAAGTTTTTGATACACAGTGTCTAGCTAAATGTGAAGGTTGAAGGCATAAATAACACAATCCTTTCTTATGCAATAGATTAATTCTTTCATCAAATGGTAAATTATGAGTTTTGACACATTTGTTACTTAAATGCGATTCTGAGCAAAAATTACACCTATGACTTCTATTCTCATTTAATAAATCACAAGCAGTAGGCAATTTCCGATTCTGAGTATCAAATTTATTAACGCGGGGGGGGGGGGGGGGGAAACATCTCTACGATTTTGATTATCTAATCTTTGAGCTCGGGGGGAGAAATGATTGGTGCTAGCGCCGCTGTCATCTTCTCTGGTAGTTATTAAGCATTCTCGCGATACGAGTTGTTTATTTAAGAAAGATAATATATCTTTCACACCGTAATTAACACCGTGAAATTCCATATTAAATTGTAATGCTAAATCTTTAGTTAATATTTTTAGTAATATCGGTGACAATAAACTGACGTAGCTATCCAAAGAAACATCTAATGATTCTAAACTTCTAATGTTAGTTTGGATTTCATCGTAAATTTTCCTGAGCGATTTAATGTCACTTGAATGTTTTAGTGGGGCAATATTTAATAATTTATTCAAATGTACATTCACTAAGAGGTCTTGTTTGCCATATCTTTCTTTTAAAATATCTACTACTTTTATGTAATTACTTGCGGTGACAGAGAATCCTTCTATACATTTTAAGGGACCAGGTGCTAAAAATGATTTCTAATAATTAAATTTATCTACAGGATCTAAACTTTCATTGTTATGAATAGCCGTTTCGAATGACGACCAAAAAGTCAGCCATTCAGCTGCATTCCCGTTAAATTTAACAGGATCTAGCTGTGGTAATTTGATGTGCATTGCTTCTTTTGAAGTATTTCTTCTTTCAATTTCGGTTGATGAAATACTTGTTTCACTTTACTTTAGTTCTTTTAATTTTCTGTTGGCTCGAAATCGCCAAGTAATTATTTTTTCACGATATTCATTTGCCGTTTCTAATTCGGCTTCTAATTGGAGCTTGAGTTAAATTTTTAATCTCTGCATCTTTACTCTTTAAATCTATAGTAGTTTCATTTAATAATTCAATAGTTTCTTCGAAATCTACAGCATCTGGATCTATATCATCACATAAAGTTTTTAATTTCTCTATAAATTTATTAATACTGTCTCTTATGACAGCTCTCTCTTTTTTGGCTATTACTAAATTAGCCATAATAAATACAAAAATTTTAAATTTTATATTATCTATCTTTTCAATTATAAATAATGGATATCTATATAGCTGCCCACATCCCGTGTATGGGATGCCACAAAATATGGCTGTACCAGATTTCTGATCTAAAACTTATTCTTCTTACTGACCCGATACAGCATATTTCAAATCTTAACTCTTTTCTTACAGTTACTACTTAAATTTTCTGATAAAATATTTATTCTTCTAAATAATAAAATATGGATGGGTCTCACCTGAAAACATCTAATCCAAAGGTCCGGATGTGGATGGGGCAACTATTGATCCATTAAAGAAACTAAACTCGATGAACGTAGCACTTCTTAGATGAGAAAACATAATTTTAATGCTTTGTTAGCATACATGTAAAATGAAAACGAAAACAGAAACTATCTACAGTATTTACAATTAAATATTAAATTAAATCTTAATATTAACGTTCTTAGATTGTCCTTAGTTCTTAAATATTAATTCTAATTCTTAAAGGTTATAATTGTTCTGTTTTAGGACCGGGGCGGGCGTCTGTAAACACAACGCTCTTAACGTAGCCCCATCTCTATTCAAGGTCCTTTCTGTTCTGCTTCTGATTCTAAAAAAGCACCTTTCTCGAAAAAGAGGCGCCCGTCTGTCTGGAAAGTCATTTTGTTCTCAAAGCAGAAGAATGAGCGGGAATTCCCGACAATGCCCTTCTAACAAAGTTCCATTTAATTATATGCAATAGAACCTAAGATATGGCCTTCCCTAAAATCACAAAAAGCACTGTATAGCAGCACCACCTGCTGAATGATTGGCACCAAAAGTTGATAGGCACTAATACATGCCAAGGTGCATGTACATATATATTTCTATGAAATTCTGTGCAGTAGTTCCTGAGATATAGCCACCCTTTAAGTTGCATAAATCGCAGTACAGCAGCATCACCTGTTGAATCATATGCACCAAAAGTTGATAGGCACTGATTTATGTCATGGTGCAACTATATATATTACAGGCATGAGAATTTTCCGCGGATCCGCGATTTTCCGCTTTTTTGCGATTTTCGTTAATTCCGCAGTTTTTTATTTTGTTAAAATCAAACTCCAATAACGATCAGTGTTCAAACGCTCCACGAAAAACTTTTGATTCTCAATCTTTTTCCATCCAAAATATAAATGTCAATATTCATTTTAAACATGCTTTATCAGATTCTATAACATATAAAAGAACAGAATTATTCAATATTTCTCACTCATGTATTTTTTTTGTCTCCCCTCCCCCTTTTTTTTTCATCTCTAACCATTGCCGATCAAACATTCTGCAGGAAGCCTTTTATTTTTGAATATTTATCGATCCACAATATTAATTTTAAACTTACTTTACGATATTCTAGAACCCATAAAGAAGTGGAATTGTGTTTAATATTTCTCTCATGAACTACTTTTTACCCCCCCCCCCCCTTCCCATTTCCCACCACCAGCCAATGTTTAAATGTTGATTGCTAGCTAATGTTTTTTTTTAAACACTTGTTTTATTGTGTTGATGTGCATTATTCTTTTAGTTTAATTTGTCACTTTTAAAATATTTTGTATAGTTTTTTCCTGTGAGCATTATTTTTCATTTGAAATAAATTTTATAAACGTACAATTGTATAGTTTTCCCCGCGTGCATTATTTTTCTTTTAAAATTAATTTTATGAACACGCGTGTTTCCTCTTTTTTTAATTTTCTGCACTCTCATGCCTGAATACATTTATGTGTAATTATACGCAGTAGTTTCAGAGGTACAGTTGGACAAAATTTGTGTCACATACACCCAGACAGACATTTTAAAAAATTGATTGAACCAGGTTCTGGACTTCTTAAAATGTGTAAATCCATCGAAAACCAGAAGTTGAAAATTTTATGAATCCAATACTTTCTTTTGAGATATTTTTAAGAAAACATAAAAGAAAGGAAAAAAAAAACTAAAAGCTTTAAACTAGTATGTTATGCCCATCACAAAACTTTCTTCTATATCACTCTATATAACAACGCTATGTGCTGTTTAAAATGCACAGAAGACACTTAATCATAGCCTCTCACAATAAAGATTTTAGATATGGAGTTTAGTGCTATTTTAATCAAAAGATTTTGAGATATAGCCCTGTGGAGAATCATAGAAGGTGAGGAATAGCTGTGCCACCTGTTGGTCGATATACACCCAAATTAAGCCAGCTTTCGTTTTCATATTATTTATCTTGGATATCAAAGTAGTTGCAGTATTATAAATGTTCAGATTTAGCCTACCTATTCACAGAGTAAATTGCAGCATAGTATAGCCACCTACTGGCTAATATGCACCAAAATTTAATCAACATGTTTTATAAAAATGGCCCTCTCACATCAAATTTTGTGCAATTATACACAAATGAATCTACTGAGATATAACTTCCAGAATCACGGGAAAATCGCAGCATAGCAGCACCACCTATTGGCCGATATGCACAGAAATTAAATAAACATGTTTCATAATAGCCCTGCGACATAGTTTCTTTCTTTTTTTTTTTTTTTATTATTATAGTCTTCCTTTAAATAGGAGAAATCACAGTATAGTAGCGTCACCTGTTGAGTGATTTGCACCAACAGTTTGGGCACTTTTTTTTTTTTTTGTTAAGGTGTAACAATGTATAAATTTATACGAAATTCTGTACATTAACTCTTGAATTAGAGCTGCTACACGAAATTTTTGTCAGACAGAGATTTTCTAAAAATGGTCAAATTGTGTTCTGGTTCCCTCAAAATGCATAAATCTACTGAAAACTGACAGCTGAAATTTTTTACGAATCCAATCCTTAACTTCTATTTAATATAGAAGAAAGTAATAATTCAGAACGAATTCATGTTTTTTTTCTTTGTATACTTTTTACTTATTGTATATTTTTATATTCTGTACAGATAAGAAAGAAAATTTTAGATTATTTATTAAAATTCTTTAATTAAAAGTTAAGTTTTTCTAATGTACAAAATCAAAAACTTTAAATAACTGAACATTTAAAAAAAAAAAAATTTTCTTCTTTAACCATCTGAAAGTAAAAGCACAGACTTTCTGAAAATTTAAATATGTACTTTTATTTGAAGTAATTTTAATTTTGGGAATATATCTGTGCAACGTAACGAGGAATTCTAAATTCAGGTGCTTTAGATGCTATTCCATTAAAAGTGTAAATTTATATATATTTTTTAAATACAAATCAAACAGGTAGATGATCTGCTAGTATAAATTACGTCATGAAAACAACTTTCTTGTGTATGGAAAAGTGGATTGTAAATAAACAGGCAGGTTCTAATCAATAAATGCACATTATTTGACTCATTTTCGAAACAATCTAACAATATATTAAACAAAAGTCATGAAAACAGAGTTATATGCACTGCACAGAATGTCATTTGTTTATGAACAACAATGAACAACTCTTTTTATTGTTATGACGTTATGAAGGAGATTAGGGGGAATGTTATAGATCACTCTGGAAAAACCTAGCTAACTCTGTATAAAATTAAAATAGGGCTTCTATATTTCTTAGATCTGAAGCTACTTTTGTCTGACTTTGTTTGCTAAAGTCGCTAATTACAACTTTCACAAAGGCTATTTTTTTTTTTTTTAACCTTTACGCTACAACTGATCTAAAAAAATTTAAAAAAATGTCACAAAATTTTCATTCGAGGGGAGTTTAAGCTTGAATTTTCCGCTTCGGATATCTGGCGGATATCCGTATCCGAAGTGCTGATATCCGGTACCCCGTCGGATATTTAAAACTCAGCCGGATAGGCGGGATACCGGATAGTTACCGG